>CAJNIZ010003669.1:238433-255754 GCA_905231905.1 Symbiodinium pilosum | reverse complement strand
TCCAGGACAGTTCCAGGTGGGTAGTTACCCTTATAAGAGGCCTATATAAACCTCATATAGGCCCATTACCCTTATACGAGCCTTATATGAGCCTTATATGGGGGTACCCACCTGGTAACTACCCACCTGAAACTGTCCCTGAATAGTGTTCCGGAAGACTTGACCTCATGTCCACGGAACCTGATTCTTGATAGGTGCGCATTGCAGCAGTGGCCCCCTGGTGGCATCCCGGCCGCCTGAACTATGTCACTCCTTGTAGTTTTGCAGTTGTGTCCTGGCAACGTACGTTCCCCTTCACACTACTGTACCTCCTGTATGTAAATACACCCGCTGGTGTAGAAAGTTGAGTCGAGATTTCAGAAAGGCAGCAGACCCAGCTAGTGGGATCCCCATCCCATGCTCTGGATGACATTTTTCCAGACCATCCGGTGCGATTGTAAAGACAGCTAACAGCTAGAGCACAAGAGCGAAGAGTCGGGGAAGTACGTGATTTAGAGCGATGGATAGCTCCCTGCCATGATGTAGCCTCGCAGTCAGGGGCTCCTATCACTTCTTGGTTGCTGCTTAACCTAAGCCAGACGGTCTTGGAGGCTGCACGGCCACCAGACCCCTCCAAGAGGCGAGCTGATTTTCTCAGAAAAGAGTGCCAGGCGCATGCCAGACCATGAACTCTGGCTCTGCATCCGAGGCTGCAGGAAGGATCTCTTTTGCTTGTGCCGCTGGTGGAAAGTGCGATTGTAGCGAGTTGCAAGTCAAAGAGCGTTGGGAACGGATAAGCCGATCTTGCATTGAGAGCTTCAATTGTCAATACAGTACCCCCTGCCCTGAGCAAAAAGTGGCAAGTATGCTGTTCGCACGTGCATGAGGGCTGCATGGTCAGATTCTCGGACTGAAAACTTGCAGGTGAATTTGGGCAGTAGCTGCTGAATTCCAGCCATGGCCACCTGCACTCGTGCCCTGATGGCCCGTGCGGCTGCCAGGGTGCTCACCAAAGCGAGCTGCTTGCGGCCATTTGCAGCCCAGGCTTGTGCTACCATGCTTCGTTTAGGGCTTGTTCTGGTTTTGGGCAAAGGTTTGGGCCATCCGGAAGGTTTGACAACAAAGGTACTGCCTGGCTCAGGCCGGGATTTTCGATTTGCAAGTATCCTATGTGATTGGCACATCTGCTTGTGCTATGGTGGTTCACGGAAGCCTTTGCATTAACGTTTTCAGGCAGGGCCCATTTGCCAGAGACCTTGGCATGAAAGTCTATAACAGCGCACCCTACCTGGGCACCGTCGCATGAGCACTGTTCACTGGCAGAAGTCGCAATCTTGCTGTAAGGCCTCTACAACGGGTCGGCTTTACTTCCAGAGCGATCAGGCGCTGTACATATTGCACGGACATGAACCCCAAGCAGGCTTCCTGCAACTGCCACCCAGCAACGATCATGATCATGCATCTTTTGCATGTCGCTACCGGCAAGTCCGATGCCTTGACCTGTGAGGCCACAAATTATGCAAGTCACGACTGCTTCCGGTTTTTCTGTAATTGACAAGTTGGCGGTGTATATTGTGCTGGCTCCTGAGCCGGCCTTGGCATCTTAAGTTTCATAGAGCTTCTCTTTGCAGGTGCCTCGCAGCATCATCTCCACTGGACAAGTGGGCACAAACCGTGATCTTCTTGGATCCGATGGGGAGTTCTTTGGGACAGACCCGATTGCCTTAGAGGCCTGCTCGGCTTCGGAGACAGGGTGTTGGCGTCACAGCCTACATGATATATGATTAAGTTGGGGTCATTGACTGTGCTGAGCAACAGGGCGATGCCGATTGCCCTTTTGTGCGGTAGATTGTTCCAGTTGACAGGTCAACATTGCGAATGGGAGAGACCAGAAGTTGAATCTAGATGACAACGGCTTCTGCTTGCTTCCTCATGCCCGTGCCTTAGACTTCAGCTTGAAGAGTTTCGAGACCAGTCAGCCTGTCTGCAGCGCCATACTGTATGCTGAAGCAAGAAAAGAACTACCCCACCTATTCTGCCACAACATCCTGGGATGCACTGAGCAGCAACATGGCACCATGTAAAAAATCATGCCGAGAATTTGCCAAGTAGAGCAGCATCAGCCCTTCTGCGCTCATCAGCTTCTTAAGCCTCTGCATGCTTTGACCTTAATGTCGTGATTTGAATCCAATCCGCATGCATCCGTTGGTTGAGCTAAGATCTATGCAGGACTTGATTTCGCCGCAGTGCGTACCAAACGTAGTCATTGCATTAGGTGGCCACCCCAAACACGTGATGCATCCCTGCAGTGGAAAGTGTTTTACAGCAGGAGGCCTACTAGGGACGATCAGCTGGTCGGCACGGAGAATTCAGAAAAGATCAAAGCCCGAGTTGGTGATGTCTTTGTGGATCGACGGTCAAGGAGTGGGCACACGTTGACTATTATGACAATGAGATGGTGATTGCGAAATACTACAGCGAGTGTGAGGTCAGGATGCTGCTGTCCTTTGGGAACACGTCGAAGATTGCGTTGGTGCAATGCGCCAGGACATTGTACGCAGAGCAACGGGTGCATCGAGGGCATTGGCCTTTGATCACAATATTCGCGCAAAGCAGCGAAAGGAGGCACAACCTCCTTTCTCGCTTTGTTAGACTTATTCCAGATATGCTTATGCACGAAACAAAGTGTTCATTGGAGTCTTGGCCTTCACATTTCACCTTTGGTTCCAGAATCTTGTTGCAGCCATGGGAGCCATAATTAACTTGTATGTCGAGGTCCCAGTGGTATTTGCCACAGGAGCAATCGCAGCTAAACAAAGTTGGGTGGAACTAGCATGAATGTTTGTTGCGAGGCAATGGGTTTGTTGGCGGCTTTCTGAGAAAAGGGGATGCCCGTGTCACGCATGACACCTAAGTTGGCAACGTGCGTAGTAACAGCTTGTCAAGCAGGCCAAATTGAATTCAGACAGTGAGCCTTGGATCCATCGTCTTGAATTCCTTTGTGTGCTGTGGCCAGTGTGGTCATGTCACGCGATTACCGAGTTCTGATAGTATTTGAGAAATGCATCATTTCGTAAATTCTGCACTCAATCCTCCCAAGTTCTTCTTTCATCCCAATCACCATCTAGTTTTCTCCTCCATTGTCCTTTTTCGATCCTTGAGTCTTGCTTGCCATGTTGCTAGGACTTGCTACGGGTGCCCAAACGACCCCCTTCCTTGTGGTACCATGTCATTCCGCAGGCCGGTGATCGCGGCGCCCTCAGCCTGTTGCGTGATTTGAGTTAACCTCAACACAGGATGCTGAATTTTCTGTTCTGCCTTTCAGAAAGCTTCATTTCCAGGGTCGAGACTTGAAATCTTGGGCAAGCTGCAATGTGGGTCATTGCAGGGACTGGTGCCGTCAAGATCCGTCAAGATGTGTCAAACTTCTTCAACTCGCAAGTGATTGCCACCAGACCCCCACAGTGGCCCAGGCTTCCTGAAATTTCCTGAAGCCCCTCCGGTAGCCCCAAATGAGCAGGTGAAGAGGTTGTCTAAGATTTGAGGTTCGCGCGCAGTCCGCACGTAGACGCAAGAGTGAAACCCGAGGACTCCGAGGCGGCAGCGCAGTCCAAGAGCCTCTGGTAACGTACGGCATTCACAACGACGCTGGGCTGAGCATTGCTTTTTTCTACCCCAAAGCTCTCGCCTGTTCGGCAGGCCTGTACTGCTCAGGCGATATCTTTTGTTGCGGAGCGTGCATGTGCCATGCAGCTAGGAATCTTGCCCTCGACAATCGCAAAGAATTTGGCATTGTTCTTCACTTCTACTGTTTGCATTCGCCCTTGTTGAGGACTACACAGTCACATCTGCGGAGCAACGAATTCGTCAGCAGCGGCCCCGGGATCAAAACTGCTGGCAAGTGACTTTCCAAACAAATGTCAGCTGCAGTAAACTCAAGCCCAAGCCTAAACGTGCCCCTGCATTTGCCGAAGGGGTCGCTAGAGATTCTGAACTCCTGAGCATCCACGAAGGAGGTTTTGGGAATCCGCGGCAGGCTTGCAAAGCCTCCGAGCCGAAACGATACACGTCGCAACGCAGATGGGACAAGCTTACTGGAGGCTGCAAAGGTTGCCTTGCCCCCAGCTTTGTATGACTGGCTAAGAAGAGGAATCGACCCCCATTCAGCATGTATCGCATAGAGTATAGCAAATGTAGCAATGGGGCAGTCCAATCAAAGGAGGCTGACTATCCGGAGTTCAAATGGAGCTTTCCTGAACCAGTGCACCTTGAAGCTGCGGCGCTTCTCTCATTTAAATGCCACAGCAACTCAAGGACACGCTACTCCAGAAACGATGGCTGTTTGTCAACGCCGGGGGCTCTGGTACATGGGTACATGGGCAGGTTTCTGGAGGCAATTATCGCATTGAACAACTCGCGCATTTTCCTGGGGCCTCACTCAAAATTTTACCCATCCTGCAGCACTGGCTCTGCTGATCGCATACGGCTAGGTTTGGCGGAACATAGCGGAAACGCCAGTGGAGAGCTTTCCCCTTGCTGCGTGTGATGCGCAGTCTGTGGCCAGGAGCTGAGAGCTGTGATGACCTGTGAGCTTCGGTCTACAAGGATAGCCATGAAACTTTGACGCTAGCGCCGGGTTGCCTAGGGAGAAGATGGGAGTCATCACGCGGTGGTACAGCAAAATCTGGCAAGTCCATCCGTGTGCGATATTGTAAGTTCCTGCAACGCCCTGCAACGCCCAACAAGTTTTCTCTTGCCAGCACTATTTCGATTTACACTTTCAAGCTGTCGCTTTCGCATGCTTTCACCAAGCCGTTGGTTGCGCCCAGGCACTTGATGACCTCATTGTCTTTGAGATAAGATATGCCGATCGCACAGGCTCTGGCTCAGAACTCGCATAGTGTTCGCTTGCTGCTACCGGAGGTTGCAGTCGCCAGCCCTCAAAAGTGTTTTCATGGCAGCCCAAGAACATTTCGGCACAGCTTCCATACCTGTGAACTCAAGCAAAACCGCATCCAGGTGAGAACTACTTTGCCAGATACTCTGAGCAGCAGCGCTGGTTCTACTTCCCAAGGACCACAGCCTTCTGTTGCTGTGCAAAATTGCTCCTTTGGATCTTTGGATACCGCGTGAAGCCCAAGACTGTGTGTGTTGCAGCAGTGTTGCGGGAGGAAGCTCAAGATACAAAGCACAACCACCTGCACTGGAGTCACTAGAGAAATCGTTTGCCAGTCAGGCTGGCCTGCAGTGTCCTGAGCTGGCCAAAGTAGCAGGCTATGGGTAACCTTGCAGCCAGCAAGCTTCCTAAAGAAATCATTACCCGTTCCAGGGCTCAGTCGTAAGGTCAAATTCCATTTTATTGCTTTGAGGTTACCGGTTGTGTGAGATGTGCTAGTTGCCACTGCATACGCAAAGCAGTTGAGATGCTTAACCTGACCTTCTGCTGCGGACGATTCAAGCAGGGATTGTTGGGGGCGACACATTGCTGGGGCGAGACCTGGTTGGCTATAATTTAGCTGTACTTTCCTCCAGTCACTTTTTTTTGGGGGGGGTTGTCTTGGCCTTTTTGACAATGGTCCGGGGCGAATCGATCGATATCCCAGACCCAGTGACATCTCGACGAAACTATGCTGCCTGGGAGGATGAAGAAGGACGAGGTAATGCTGCTGAAGTGCTGGGACTCCCGAGGCACAAGTGAAATCTGGTGCGATCGTTTGCAGGGTCCCTTTTTGTAACTTCACAATGGACTTATATGTTGTGCTGAAGAGAGGCCTAGTTCTCCCATAGCCCCCACCAAGCTGCTCGAGCAAGCATACTAGTTGCTCCAAATTTGCTGGCTGGGCTGGCTTTCAATCTGTCATCCTATCTGCATGACAGCCTGCAGGCAGAGACTTCAAGCCTGCAGGCGCAGAGGGCAGGGATGTCGCAGCTACTTTTTCCTTGCATGGTTCTTTCGAAGAGGTGGCCGAAGCCTGAGAGCACTTAAGTGGGTTTGATGCATTGTACGGAGGTGCTTGGGTCGCACCAGTCATGAACCCAAGAGTATTTGCTGAGGCAAGTCCCCCCGATGCCAAAGACCGCGAAAGCATCGAGGTACAAGCCAAAGACTGCAATCGGCTTGAATGCCCCAACTCGAGCGTTTGTGGTTCAGGTACGCTTGGTAGCCTTTTTCGAGTGAGTGGCCAGTGTTCACTTGGAGCTTGCAGAACAATGACGTGCAGCTGCTCATTCAAGTCCACGAGAACTCCGGTTGTGTGTGACACTGAAGGCCGCAAGCTTCGTGGCTCAAATTCTGCCCGCAGTCAAGGGAACATGAATGTCGCATAATGTCGCCAACTTAACCAGCGTCTGAATCCCATGAGGGCTGCTTGATCCTATTGATTGAGCAAGCCAACTTTTGAAAGCAGGCAGGGAAATGCAGTAACGTTCAAGCAGCCTCCCTTCCATCTACATCCAGGTTCGGTGGGCTTGGCAAAATGTTATTGTTGCTGTGCATGGCTGGCGTCTTGCTGAGCCAAGCAGCAGACAGCTTGACAAGGAAACGGGCAACAATGTGAAGCCTGTTCAAATGGGATGTGGGGGCCGTTCTCATAGGTTTTCGGTTTTCAAGTTGGGCAGCGCCTGATTGCATTGCCAGGTGTCCCCAAAAAAATATTGCGCAGGGGCAGGCAGCCCCTGCGGTGCCCAAAGCAAAACAAGGGAAGCAAGGTCGGCGCGGTGCGTTTGCCATGTGGTCTTGTTTTTTGGCTTGCCGGTCTTGTGGCTCTTCGGCCCCTAAACTCCGCAAACTCCAAACTCCTAGACCGCAAGCCTACGCGCTAAGCCCCCCCCCTAAACCGTGTATCCAACTTGTGTGGAATTCAGCCCAAGAGGTGACAGGAGTATAGAACGGCGCGAGATAACGTAGGAGCCCAGTTAATGCCAATATTATGTGTGTATGTATGGGTGTACTTGAGGCACCCTACACTTTACATTTCGTCCAGCCTTTTACAGTAGTGTTGGTAAGGCAGCACTACGCAGTCTGGATTCCGATCCCACTCGCCGGTACCTTAAACCCGAAACACCTAGCCCTCAACCTTGAAAAAGTTTTCCTGCCTGACCTTGCTCCTGAACCTTCAAAATGTGCCGGTTAAAAACATCTTGGCCAGCCCGTTCCCAGCCGTCTGCCAGTCTTCCAAGCTATCGGGCCTAAACTCGCAAAATGAGTTTGAGCATGCTAGACGGACTTATGTTTTTTAGGCTATGTTTTTCTGGCATTCCCCCATGCGTACAGACGTAGGCCCATGGCGCCTGACGAGGCAGTAGGATCCCTTGGCTGTCGTCTTTTTCAATCGATAGAGCCGCTTTCCCAAGGCCATCCTGCAGCGTGTGGCTATCGTGCTTCTTAGTCACTGTATTCTCATGATGCCACCTTCCACAACTTTGCAAGTGCCACTAATTTTCGCTAAGTCAGCTGTGCAGGCACTGGCATCGGTGGCCCCGGCAAAAGTCAAGACATGGCCAGGGGTTGTCTGCGCAGTGAGGTAGAGGGGCACCCGAGGGCCCCTTAAAGATTGTCAGGCCGCAGCCCAACCAATCGTTAGCTGCGGAATGGGGGTGGGAGAGTGGAAGTCCACCGAAGCACCTTAGCGATGCCCCGGCGTCTGCAAGCCTAAGCAATCAGAAGCTTTAGCCAACAAGCGGCAACAGGTGCAGCCCCAAGGTCTAGTGTGCTGCGAGTACCTTTGGTCCCTACGCACAACTTCCTGCTCCCTGATACGTGCCATCCGCTGGATGCTATCAGCAAGCAAACGAACGGGCTCCGCAACGCCGCTACAGCCCAAGCGCTGAGCAAGTCCCCCTGCCGGGCGGATACCCCTATGCACCTGGAATGCCAGACAATCCCCATGACAAACAAAAGTCACGAAGGCCTTCTGGAAAAGCAGGACACCATCTAGCATCAGTACTGATGCCGCCTACCATGATACCAACACCGTGTCCATCCAGCAGTTTAGCAACCTTGAGCAACCTAGAAATCAAAGGCACAAAAATTTGCAAACGCTTTCTTCGAACAACTTCAGAGTCGTTGCCAGATTTGGCCGTTCTGCGCGCGCAATATGTTGAGTTTGGCAGGCTTGGGTGCATGCAAATCACTCCCAAAGGTTTATGCTGCTGTTGTATTGGGTCAGGCTGAGCTGTTGCAGCACCAAGGGCCTCTCCAGACCCCCCAAGTCCGGCTGTCCCGCTGCCAACCCCATTGAGCAAGGGCACTGTCCAACACAGACGAAGGCAATTGAGAGCATTTACAAAAGTTTCTCCCAGCATATTGCTCACTCAAACACCACCTCCCGAGACCTTTCAAAACATGCGAGACCATCATCAAGCAGCCTTATGAGATCCAGCAGCCCTGTTCGATATTCGCCTGCAAATTCTACAGATGCATTGGCTTCCTCAGCCATGCTTACGGGCGGATTGCCAGGTCAGGGCTCCAAACACTTCAGCTTCGGCAGCAAGACCACAGCAGTGCTGATCTGAGCCTTGACATGGCAGTTGTTTCTCACGTCATTCTCAGCGTTTTGGCAGCGACGTGCGACTCAACTACAAGCTGCCCCAGGGGCAGTGGTAGCTTCCGACGCCAGCCAGGATACACCCAAATATAGCCAGATGGTTACGCTTTGCAAAATTTTGGCGGAGGATTCCTGTTGAATGTGGTCGGGAACGGATTCGAGCGATGCGACGGCCAGACAGTCAAGATAACCCAGTTGGATTGGTACAGGGCGTGACCACATTCGCAAAGGAACTCAAGGGCAGGACCGTTGTCTGGTTCATGGACACATTGACAGTTTTGTGTATCAGAAAAGGGAAGGCGTCTTCCAATTGAAATCCGACTTCATGTACTGGTCTGGGAGTGCAGTGGGTGTGCCTGCAGGATGCACGGTTCCCATCAGATGTTGCCAGGGAGACTGAGTCGCAGGGCATGCAGCCCAAACCATGGCTGCAGTGGCAGGAAATGACATTGTAGCCATTCACCCTGTGAGATGGAAAGGCGGAAAGCGCATAGAACATGCAACATGGACATGTTCTTGTGATCCTGGTGTATGTAGGCATTCGGCAAATGTATTAATCTTTGTGCTCCCAATTTTTGAAGAAGGGGTTACAATGGCAGCCAACAACTCACTCTGCGTTCCATCCACCGGTATTGCCGTGTTCAACACATGCCATCAAATCCAAATTGGCAAGCCAGCACGTAATTACCTCATATTTTTTCCATGCTCCGGCTGATGAAATGCTTGGTGGTAGCGCCTCCAGCCCGGCCTGGCCCGCAGCACGTGGAAAGTTCCAGTTTGACGGGCGAGGAAGCTGCGATTTGTTGGTGTTGAAATGTGTAGATCCCTGGACCGAGGCGTTGCCGACATCCCCGCAGCATGCGCTCTTGGCTGTGTGAACAAGCCTAGATGTTGAGGGTTTGCATCATGTTGTGTCGGGGTCCTGAGCATTTTGTGGTTGTTCTGGGTTTCAATGTGGTGTTGGTTAGCGGTTAGCGGCAAAAATAATTTGTTACAAATGTTACAGCGAGCGGCATGAGTTCATGCTTGTAACACAGTTCGGCGACAAGAGCCAACGATCAAGTTGCGTGATTCCGAATCCGGGAAGGGTTTCTTTTGACAAGGTTCAACGATGAAAATTGACTGGAGAATGTTTTTCCATGCCCTTCGGATATGATGTCCTACCAACAACACAACTTTGCATGTGTGCTGTGTTGCATGTGTTGCTTGTCTGCCGTCGTCCAAACAGACGGACTTTTCGAAAATGGTTTGGCACTTGTTCAGGGTAGGCTCTATCTAGGAGGCTTCACCGGACGCTCGTGGACAAGTGCGCAGAACGGACAACAGAACATGCTGCTACAAGGGTCTGCGCACACTTTTCCTGCAACTGCCAACCGGTGTCGGAGATTTAAGAACCTGAGCTCTGGATTCAACAGTTTACCACGGGATGGAGAGGTTCCTGGCGCCAGTTTCATCAGCTTGCATCTCTTTCCAGGCGCTTCTGCGGGAGATGTCGGTGCCAGTCCATGAGGCACGCTTTTTCTTGACTCCGCTTCTGTGAGGTTTTGTGCAGCCCACTGGACGGGGAACCACAACCCCATACCAGAAAGCTATCCATCGCAACAAGGTAAGGCAACTTCCAAAGAGTTCTTGACCCTCCAATCTGGGTTTTGTCCAGAAGAACGAAAGTAAGTATATGATGGATCGCCGACTTCTTGGAAGACCAATCGGCACCCGCACTCAGCTGAAGCCCCTATTGCCAGGGCTCTTCAGTGACTACCGAATTTCCGCAGATCGTCCACCTAAACGTGGCGCGGGTCTCATGTTTTCAGAGGCCCCAGAGAGGAGTGTACTACATTTAGGGTTCGATGGCATGCCTGTGGGGATGAGAAGCACGGAACGATATTAGACGTGTGAAGACCTTGGCAGGAGTGTCACATTTGCCCCTTGCTCTACTTGACTTGAGCAGTTGATGCAACGTCAAACAGACTGAGTGAGGCTTTGTAACCACAGATTGTTGACTTAGGGCGGACGAAAACTAATGACAACCCTGGCGACTTTGCAGACGGACTCCGAGACTATGTCGCGCTCTAAGTGCATGTTCGAGGAGAGGAGGCAGCAGAGCCTGTGAACATTCAGATAAATGAATGCATTCAGGCTCGGCCTCATGTTCAGCGGCAAGCACCCGGCTGGCCTCCCGGGCCAAGCATAACTTCACTGCCTTGCGAATGTGCAATGTGCCGGGTGCCGCTCCACACCACAAGGCACCAAGATCTCATGTTCCTGTCATGGTTCAATTTTTCGTCGCTGGGCCAAAGCAATGGAGACAACAAGGTTCTTCGAGACGCTGATGGCTGCTTCTTTATCGATCGTGATGGGAGGCACCACCGTACTGCGAGTAACTCTTCCTGCATGTGAGCTTGCACCTCCCGCACCTCAATCTCCAAATCTGCAGGCAGTTTCACCACATCCTCAACTACCTGAGAGATGGCACCCTTCCCATAGGCATGGGAAAACTAGACTTCAGGGTCTTCCATTGCAATCAGTTAATGGCTGTCCCAGGTCTATAACTTCACAATTTTCAATGATATGCTTGTAGAGTGGATGGAGGACTGACCAGATCTAGCAACATCCTTGTCACGGTCGCCTGTCATCACCCTTCCTGCAATTTTCAGCCAAGCAGCTTCAGGGGCGACAAATACAAGTGCGCGTTTACGCATGACCGCGTAACGAAGGACAGTTGAAGTAAAGAGCAGAACCAGCTGCAAGAGCCATTCTTCTTGCCGCAGTGAAAACTGCATGACCAAATCCCAATGACCTCTTCCACATCAATAGCCGCACAGCTTTTCTCACCTTATCAGAATTCAGCTATTTCCAGACCAAAATTCGCAACCTACCGCCGCACGTACTAGCAAGGCCCAAGGCACACCATGCACCCAATCTTTCAAATGTTAGCATGCATTCCGTGGACCCAAACGCTGCTAAACTCTGCCAAGCGCCGTAATTAAGCCCTGTTTGCCAGCCATTTTTCATATTTCGGGCCTGGCGGCACGGGCCGGCCCGTCCGCCTACCTAGCCCCCAAAACGGAATCCCAATTGTGCTGCTGATGCTCCAGATCATGAGAAGCCTCGGTAAAAGTACTTTCGGCAGTTTTGTAGAAGTTTAAGGTTTTTGCCCAAAACACTCCGTAGCCGGAGGAAGCCTCAAAAATTTGTCCCAAAACAGCTAAGTGTGCATCCGCCCTGGGCCACGAAGGCCAAGCAAATGTCGAGGCTGATGCCAAGGACGGTCAACGCCGGAGGGTAAATCGTGTGCCGGTGTAGCTTTGTGAAGGCCTACGCCAGAAATACGCCCCACACGCCCCAAGTCAGCCTTCCGCAAAGCCTGAAAAAGAAGAAATGGACTTCCAATAATGCAGATGATGCTATATGATGCTGGCCGAGGGGGCCAGCATCATTAGCATCATTGGGCATTTTGGGGTCCCTCAATACCCATTGAGAGCTACGCGTTTCTCAACTCCGGCCCAAGACGGGCCTTGGGGCTGGTTTCGAAAACAGTCCGTGCTCGTGGTCTTTTCTTTTGGGGGCCCTTGAAGGCGGCGTAGCCCGACTTTATGAGCCTCCGATTCAAGCCGCCGACCTTAGAGGCAGTCAGGCAGGCTATCCCCAGAGACGAGATGGAGACAAGATGGAATGTCGTAGCAGAAGTCATATAAGGCAATTGCAAAGCAGTTTCACGCCAGCGCAACAGTTGCAGTAGCGACATTGCGACCAAATCAACAATGTTGGGTCATGTGCGAGATATTGTCGTTCCAGCTACGATTTGAGGGATTGGGCACGAGACCAAGCGATAGAAGTTCGAGCCAGGATGTGCATGATCTTGCTGTTGATGTGCTGCAACATTGCGCAAACCTTTCGGGGGCTCGCCTCCAGAACCCGAAGGCACTAGACCAGCCGCGAGGGAAGTTACTGGTCTAGGCAGCAAGCCTGCCAGGGCCCGCAGACCCCGTACGCCCATCCTAGGCCCGCCATAAACGCTGTTTGATTCCATGGAAGTCGGCTCAGGGCACCACCCTTGTCACCTTCCTCTGTCTCTTCAGACTCTCCAACATCATCCAACACGCCCCCAAATGTCGGCGGATTCAGCTTAGGCGTCAGCCACATGAGGTATAATCTTGGACAATTTTGCACCCCACGCGTGTACACCTCTAGGATCCTCTAGGCGCAAGAGCCCGAAAGGCTTCACCTGCTGCTTTGCAGGTCTCTCTCGGGTGGATCGCTTGGAGCTGCTGCGGGAGGCTAGCATGCAGTTCAAGACACGCGTGGCTAGTCCCCCAAGCAAAGGTTTTCTGGAGTTCGGCCTTGGAGTCTGAGAGTTTTTCGTGGATCTCGTAGACACACGCACGATTCCTGCTTTCAGAGTGCAGGCGGACTTCTACGGACTCAAGGCGCTCTACAGCTTCATCGGCGGGCTGCCACCTCAGTTCCTGGCTGCTCACCGTTTCGGCGCTTGCAGGATTTGAATGGGCGAAGCTTGGAGTGAAAGCTGCTTCTTCACAGCTGGGGCCCATGTTTGGAAAGATGCCTAGCATTTGCACCCAAGGCCCACCGTACAAGCTGCCATGATGCCAATACCTCAGACATTGATGGCCCGTGCCGCATATTGTTGTCACGGCTCACTAACCATCCACCTTGAGAATCATTGGCTGAGTCCTTTTCAGGACTCTTCAAGGTGCATGCCAAATTTACGACGGTTCTGGGAGACTGGTCTATGACCACGCAGGCCGCAACCATGTAGACTCGCGCTTGAACACCACATCACATCGGGGCATTTCGTTTCTGCAGACGAGTCACGAACGAGCTTGGGAAGGCAAGCCGAAAGCGGTGCTGGAAGGCCTCTTAGTACCGATGAACTTTCCCAATCAACGCACTCAAGGCCTGAGCCCTCTAATGGTCCAAAACTTGACGCTGCAGTGCTGCCGCGGGTAGGGGGTCGAAATGATGTGGCGTACTTTTGAAACCGCGGGAGCCTGCCACTTAATTGCAGGATCCTGAGGCAGATGGACAGAAAGGGGTGGGCTGGGGCAGGGTGGGTTCGGGGAGTCGGGTGAGGGGAGCCAGGAACCCCTATCGCACTTTGGCCCGCACCGGTCAAGAGGCAATTCCCATTTGTTCTCACCGGACGGTACTAGGTGCTGGGTCGCAAGGCCTCCCTGTAGCCTTCAGGGGCTTCCGGGAAGCCTTGCACAGAGTTATCAAGTCTTTGGTTAGTGGCCAGCAATGCTATGGAATGGAGCCTTGACCACGTGAAATCAATCTGTGTGCGCATGCCACAAACAGGTTGTTCCCCTAATGTGCTACATAAGGACCGGTGGCGGCACAGGGCCATGGCTTCGGAGCCTTTGCCACGACCTGGCCCGGGCCTTGTGCTTCCGTGTCAGGCCGTGTCACGTGTAAGGGGCTTTTAGCCCTGCACTTCCGAGGCCAAAGCTGAGGCTGCGGACTTCTCCGTAAACAGCCGGAGCCACAGAGGCTGGCAACATCTAATGACCTTTTGATCGCCATCTTGTGTTGGCATGTTGCTGGGAACTCAGCTGCTGCCAAGACCATGAAAGACCCCATCATTCATGAATGCCAAAGTTCATATCATGCCCCTGATGTTGGAGAGACTTGGGTGGGACTACGAATTCGTTTACGGTATACACCCTCCACAAAGATCACCCCCAAACAGTAGGCCACGCTGAAGAAACTGTGCTGTCTGCCAGTATACGCGCGGCTTCGCTACGGCCAAGAGTACAGTGGAGACTGGATCGTGTCTTCACCAAGGCCATGTGTACAATCTCACACGAAGCGAAGTAACCTTCCACATCAGACGTGCAGCGAAATAATTCCAAGGGAGTAAGGCGCCATAAGGCGCAGTCTTGCCTGACGCTTGAAGGAATCTGCCGCATGTGCAGTACGAGCTTTACGACGCTTGCTTGGCGCGCGATCCTATCACCGCGCTGAACAAGATGGGTTCCTTGGCGAAGGTTCACTTCGGAGTTTGGCTTCAGCTAGGCTTCAGGCTTGGGAAAATTACACAGGTCGGTTGGAGGTTTGGAGCAGCCTGAGTTTTTCGGGGATGGAGGCACCTCGCCACATCAGCGTGTTTGATGTTTGCCATGCCTTTGTTCACCTCTAACTGCTGACACACTGGCTAGCGATGCGAATCGACTGAGCAAGACACGGACACCGTAGAATTGGCAAACAGGGGGTTATACACGCCAGTGATCGCCAGTGCATACGAGCTGGGAGAACTGTGGCGACCCGGCCTTGCAGCAAATTCATTGGCTGGTGCAAACAGATCAAAAGGGGCAGCTCCTCGAGGGCCCCTCAGCGATGCATTCACGGCCGAAGTGCAAAACCCACTGCCTCGATGCACCCTCACGGGTCTTGGCCAGAGGCAAATTTGGGGGAGGAACAAGTCAGACAAGTGAACAAACTCAAAGCCAGCAGCAATGAAACGTTTAGTGACCGTGTCAAGCATCTTGCGGTGTGTGGGCCATGGCAGCCGACATGTCTTTGCTGATCAACGATGAACTTGAGTTGGCTTGGTAGGTCTTCCAGCCATACTGGTTGAACGGAATGCGCGCGTCCCCAATGATCCGTGAGCTGTGCTTCTCGCATCTCCGGGTTGCGCTCTTGCGGGTCGAGAGGCGGGATCTGTCGATTTGATGATTTACGATGTACCGTGTTTGATGATGTCGTTCTGTCTCATTGTTTCCAGTGCGTTCTCCCACTGGTCAGCGCCACCCAGTGCAGGGCACGGCCAGTTAATGGGCAGCTGTGCAGGTGAAAGCCGGCTCAGGCCGCTTTGTGAAGCTCACTGCTGTTGCCAAAACTACAAATCTGTTTCAGTAAGAACCTGCAGATGAGGCTTCCTGAATTCCTGGCCGCAGTCCCCAGCAAAATCAAGACAGCTGGTTTTCACTAGCGAGTCTTGGATAAAGCATGATAAAGCCACCAAACCTCAGGTGCAGCCGGATTCCGGCCTTGCGTGGAGCCGCCAACAGTTCCCGCCAGTACCTCGTGCCAGAACGATGACTGGGAGATCATGCTCTACAAGGATCACCAGAGAGACGGTCAGTAAGAATTCGTCGGAATTGAGCAGCAACTACGATTTGGGTCTGCTTGTCGAGGTTGTGAGGCAAGTGGGCTGGTCTTGCCAGTGTGATTCTTGAGCTTTGCAAGAACCACCTGAGGTTTGGGCATTTCTGCCTGGAAATTTTGGGGCCCCGGAAAGCATGCAACGCACAGGCAAAGGCGGCGGTCACGCAGCCTTTGTGAAACTTAACCGCCCCACATCCCCAGGCCCAAGGGGCCCCAAGCAAACCCTCCTCACATCGAGGACGTCTGGCAGTAAGCTGCAAGATCGACGCTTCGACGGACCACGTCATGCCCAGATGCTGCAATGACAGCTCCTCCCAGGTACTTTGGGTTTTTGGATCTCGTGCAAGCGTTTTACCAAGCATGCTACCATCCGTGTGATTTGCAGTGCCATTGCTGCTGTGAGGTTGTCATTTTTATTAGGGCTGTTAAGGAGACATGTTGACTCATGTGGCATGTACATAAACAAAACGGCTAGTTTGTGAGCTTCAGTCTGTTTCACGACTACAATTGCTTTGGTACAACCTTCAGCCAGTGAAGCGCCGTACAGGCTTTATCCGGGAAGCTACAGGGCGACGTTCCAGTCCACCTGCCATGCTGCTGAGCTCGGACCTTGCTGGCTTGCGGCCGGAGTGAAGACAAAATGGTCCCGGTGTTTAGGATTGTGGAGGCGTCTCTAATGGTTCTGTCCTGGGGGATGGACTTGCAGGAAGGCTCTTGAAGAAGTGGCTTGAGTCCCGAGGTGTGAGCCCTCTTAGGCAGTGTTGTTTTTGTTGGAGCTTGGGCCAAGCGATCAAGTTTGTAGGTGTGTATGACCAACCATCCAGAAGGGGTACGTTACCTTTGATGGGCAATGTGCAGGAAAGCTTTAACAACATTTAACACATTTTGTGAAAAGCCCCAGTGGCAGTTGATGGAATCTACATCGCTCCTGACACTGGCTCTGCTCGTCTGCCGCAGCAGTTATCCAAAGTGCGGGGCGTAGGACAGAGAGTGGAGACTGTACAAAAATCGGGAGCTTGGTCGCCTGCTGTGCTTTTGAACCTGACGCTGCATGGCGCTGCCTAGCACAGCTGGCCAGATGCCAGAAGACATGCCAGCCGAAGGCCGGCCCTCGCTGATGAAAGTTCTTTCCTCCAGTTAAATCAACTGTGTGCACTGGCACAGATCCTATGGCTGTCATGTCTTCCGGTACTGCTAGCTGCCTCAGGAACGTAAGCTTACTATTGACTCTTTGATTGGCTATGTAACAGCAGGACTGCGTGCAGACGACTCGCCCCGGCTGGTAGCCAAGCAGTTCCAAATCCTCCTTGTGGTGTGTCATCCAACTTGCCGTAGAAACACATTACATCACAGTGGAGTCCCGAAAGATACATAAAACCACCAAAACTGCCCACAAATGTGGCTGTCCCTTGAAAAATGGCGGGGCCGTGTTTGTTGGGGGAAGTGTCGCTATTATTGGACCATGTTGGACGGTTTTAGACTTTAAGAGCCTCCGGCTCAGTCCGCCGACCCAGACGCGGAGAAGTCGCGAAGGCAACGACGGCGTTAACACTAAACCCTAAACCAAATAAACCCTAAAACTTGAGGTCTTCAGCGGCTGGCTTGAGACCAATCGGCGCAACAAGATTACTTCAAGCTAGGCTGCCGGGACTCCGCAGCCTTGCTGTT
>CAJNIZ010003669.1:207691-237527 GCA_905231905.1 Symbiodinium pilosum | reverse complement strand
CTGCTACTACCTACTACTACTACTACTACTACTATCATTACTATTACTACTACTGCTACTACTACTGCTACTATTACTACTATTACTCCTACTCATACTATTACTCTTACTACTCCTCCTCCTACTCCTACTTCTGCTCCTGCTACTGCTGCTACTACTGAGGCCCACTCTTCTAACATCACGCCTGCCTGATCTGCGTGAGAAGGCAGCCCACAAGCGCGATTCGGTGTTGTTTTCCTGCAAAGTATGCAGCACACGGCACATGAGCCATTATCTAAACTGCTTGAAAGGGGTTATAGAAGGGACTACATAGGGGACTACTATACAGGGGTTAGTAAGCGGGATGATAGGAGTTTAGACTACGGCACACATGGAATGGAGATAAACCGGGAACGAAGAGAGATGTGCTCTACCATGGGTGATGATGCCTATTTGCCTGCTTGGTGAGGCTCCCCGATTGCTCTTTGAAGTCGTGGGTAGTCAAGGGCCTTGCATGATTGCTGAGCTTGACACCTGTGGGCATGGCCCTTACCAGGACCCAACCGTGGAACTATGATGAGCAGATGTAATGAACAGTTCTCGCACATCAATAGCAACCAGCGCAAGTCGCAAGTCAGTTGAATCCTGTGCACAGCTACATCCATTCAAGCTCCGAATATTGCAGAAAGGGTCGGAAGTATGCACTCAAAAGACAATTTGTGCACCTTTGAAAGCAGCTAGAGTAACGCAGCAAGAAACCGCTTCAAGCTGCACCTCAGCCTGGCAGGATGAGGGCACGCCTACCATGCAGGCACCCAAGCCGCAGGCACTGCAATCAGGGCTATCAGCCCAGTAGCCAGAGCAACAACCCTTTTCATGCCACTCTTGCTGCCGCAAGTCTTCCTATGCGTATCACCATGCACTTGAGTGATGCCGAGCTTCGCGCCTTTACAAAAGATGTAGCCTCTTCCTCTCCGCACAAAACCGGCCTTGTATGTCCCTAGGCTGCCCGTGAACCCGGGGCCCTCCCAAGTTCTTAGATGTTTGCTGCGCCAGGTGTTTGGCGCGACCCTCGACCACAACGACCACGAGGCCTGAAGCCAGTACTAGGGCACACACACAGTCCTCCGAGCCCCGAGTTGTATTCATTTGTGAGGAGGATATGGGGGAGCCCAACAGCGAGGTGATACCCTCCAACAGGCTGAGCTCCTACAACATGGTAAAGCAGTTTGCAACAGCTTTGCTTGGCAGGAAGCAACCAGAGGAGCTCGTGAAGGAAGAAGCCTTCTGGTCCAAAGCACAGGAGGCGCTGCTATGCTTCAAGCAAGGGATTCGGGACAGTCTGGGATTTCAATTCCACTGTGAGCCTGTCCCAAGCACGAAAGTGAGAGAGGCGCTAGAGGAGCGAGCGCGACGTGAACTACTGCTGAGCTTTCTCAGGCTGGGTAGCGGCTTCTCAGTTTCCAAGCCTTGCCAGCTTGGCTCTAAATCCTGAGTCTCAGAGGAAGCATCGCTTCAAAGATGTCAATACCAGCAGCGGATGGCGCGGGCCACGGGCTTTCTTTTTTTCCCAGGAGTGCTACTGGCAATGCGTTCCCTTGTTACCAAGCTCCTAAAATCTGCAATGCTGGCACCATTTGGCCAGAATTCCAATCTTGGATCTTTTCGCAAATCGCTTGAAGGAAGGACAGTCAATTACGTCCTGCCCCGCGGCTCATTGTGATGTGCTAGGATCCCTGCAAACATCACGTACCCATCCGAAATAAATACTATTCCACTCTTAGATGTGCACCAAGAGGAACGACGCTTCATGTTCGAGGCAGAGCTTCTACAAAAAGGTCACAAACGATTCGGTTTGAGGTTTCGTGTTCTCAAGGGAGGCTCTGAGCTGAGGTTCTTCAACTTCCGCTTTCCCCTTCATGCAGCCGTGGAGGACAATGATGCCGTGGCCCATGAGGTCTGACTTGCAAGGTCCTTTCCCAAATTGGAACCAATCTCGTGCATTGACTCCTCGCTGCCTGACATTCCGAAGCATGTCGTGAGCATGTTCAAGAGGGGGAGCGGACAACTCAGGCCGAAATGGTGAGCCTGCTGCTTCACTTCAAGTCAAAGACGAAGCTGAAGGATCATGTGAAACTGTTATGAGACGCAGTTTTCGATGGGACGTTGTGAGCTTGATATTAACGCTGCCGCATGCTGCCTCGGTCGGCTCGAGTGCTGGTCAGTGGTGCTGTCGCAGGCATAGTGCAGCTGCCGTGAGAGTGGCAGTTGGGTTGACAGGCCGAGCAGGAAAAAACGGGGAGAGAGCGGGCCGGCGCGGCGACCCAGCCTATATCATGTTGTGCAATTCCTGAATCGCCTGCTCAAATTCATTTGTTAGGTTAGGTTGTTGGGCCTGGGGCGAGGGGTGGGGAGACGGGAGGGGGGCCAGGGGACGGGTGCAGGGGAGGGGGCAGGAAGGTTGGGGCGGAAGGGTCGCAACGGCGATTTGGGATGGCAGGGGAGGGAGCGGGCCCCAATGCTCTTGTAAACTCTATCTAAGCAATTCTGCTACGCACGTGGGTTGACAGGCCGACCCGAAAAATGGGCGGAAAGGCAGGGCCTGGCAAAAAACTTGTCTCAAAAACTCTGCGACTGCGAAGACAGCCCAAATTAATTTGTGCAGTACCTGTAGAGCCTGTTACAATTTCCTTAGACATTCGTATAGAAGCAAGACCGTCCTCTCCTGAGTTGGATGTGCGGGGAGGGGGGGGGTACGGGAGGGCGACCCCCAGTCTTTTCACCCAGTCCCACCAGAGCTGCCCGCGCAATAAAGGATTGGACGTGGAACAGTTGTGCCCCGCACCGCTGGGAAGGGGGGAAGGGCGGGTGGGTAGAGTCTTGTTCCCGAAAACACCAGAGGCCGGGGGCCTCGGCGGATCATCAAGCCTCTTCACTCAATGTCTCGTATTTGTTGCTCGTGCCTGCCTGGTTCCTGCTGCTCACGTCAAATTCGCCTGACTTGAAAGTCGACCTTGCAGTCAGATGCGGTTGCCTCTCAAGCCAGCGACAAAGCCATCACAACCCTGAGACATTGTGATACTTGTGTGGGAACAGTCAACGATCTTGTCTGGACGGCTGCTTTGCAGGATGCAGCTGGCCTCTCCGCGCGGCAGCTGGCCCGCAAGAAAAATGACAACGGGTCGCATGAGGCGATTCTGCAGATCTTGACTCTTGGCTCACTTGATCAGGAAGGAGGCTTGGCAACTGGTGAATAGTTCACATGACTTGATGGTTCGAGCTTTAGATATTGAGCCCTCCGCTTTCAGGTTACAGGGTCAGCTTCAGGACTAACTGACAAACACTTTTCAAGGATGAAGAGTTAAAGGATTCTAGGAGGGCGCATGAGTACAGTCATCCAACTGCACGCCAAACTTTTCAATGGAATCATCCAGACAAATTCAGGTCAGCGTCCCTAGTTGCAATCCAATGTCCCAAAGCCGTGTGAAATCGGCAGGCTAAGGCCTTGGGCTGTTGGGTTACTCTAGCACACCCCCTACATGAACACCATCTAGGCCTTGGGAACTCAACAACTGGGGCCGTCAGATCTAGACGCTCCAGGCCTCCGGCATGGGCGGATTGGTCTGAACGACCAGGAAGAAAAAACACTACTCTTCGGTGGTGGCTGTGCTACGATTGCTCCTATCATATTGATCTCAATCAAAAAACATCGAAGAAATCAAAACCCATTAAATCCTGACATGCTTACAGAATTCGCATGGCTTGCCAACTTGAACCACAGCTCTCCTCTAATTGTTTGGATCTATTGGAAAACAGAATGGAAAGAGGAGAAAGCAAGCGTGCAAGAAAGAAAGCAAGAAAGGAATGCAGGAACACGTAATAGATAAAACAAGAACTGTCTTGATTTTGCACCATTTCCCATCGTGTTTCATTGGTTTCGTCTTCTTTCGCACAATTTCCTAGACTTTTCATCGTTTTCCATCATTTTCAGATAGTTCTATCATGTTTCATATTTGTCGTAGCTTAGCAAGAATTTCGAAAGTTGTCTTCTTATTTCAACATCTTTGATCTTTGATCAAGTTTAGTTTCCCGGCATTTTCCATCACTTTCCATCATCATCATCATCGTCGTCGTCGTCGTCGTCATCATCATCATCATCATCAGTTTTCAGAACTTTCATCATATCTCAGCAATTTCCATCATTTCCTGTCAGGTTCCAACATTGTTCATCATCTTTCATGGCGTTCCAACATTTTGCGGGTTTTCCATCATACTCCGCCATCTTTCAGTCTATTTCACTGCATTCCATTCTATTTCATCTATTTTTGCATCATCGTTCGTCATTTTCCATCATCTTGCACGATCTCCTATGATTTCCCAGCATTTTGCATGACTTGAAGGCGCTGCCTCCCTCGCCCCAACCCGACCCCTGATATTTTCCAGAACAAATGCACGCAATGATCTGCAGAACAACTTGACATGTGAGGGTATCCGGTCCTGTGAGCACCTTATGGGGACAAACACTTGTACTGCCGCTGCTTTATTTGAGGCTACATGTATCTATTTTCCGAACATGGAATCTTGATTTCAACCAACATGGTGCTAAGAACATGAAATTACTCTTCATAGTAAGGGGCCAAAAGCGAGGACAGTTTCGAGGATCACGACCCCCGTGACTGGCCACATTTTTTTGAGACGCCAAAAGGATCCGAGGGTCCATAAAGGATGACAGTTATGTAAGGATCGCGACCCCGACCCCCGCGATCCCACTGAATATCAACACTCTTCAAACGATGGTCCAAAAGTAACAGCAGCCGACTCCTGCGATGCCTGTGATTGTCAAGACTTGGCAGCCTCATATTTGATTTGGAATAACCCTTAAGTTGTTTGATCTCCAATTTGAATGCTCTTCTTGATTGCAGCTTCATTCTTTTTGGCTCACCCCATTACGAGAAGGCAGCAGCAGTCGTAGCCTTGGCTACTATTCGTGGTGCTGGTAGGAGGAGCCTGAGGAGGTGTAGGAGTAGTAGTAGTAGTAGTAGTAGTAGTACTAGAAGTAGAAGTAGAAGTAGAAGTAGTAGTAAAAGTAGGAGGGCTAGTACCTAGAAAGCGTCTTCAGGGTTTGCAGGTTGTTTGCAGGTCTGTAAAGTTCAGTGCGTAGGGTTTAGGGCTTCGGTTGTTTGGGGTCTAGGGGGCTTTTTAGGGTTTAGGGTTTCGGCTTTTGTAGGGTTTAGGGTCCAGGGTTGTTGGGGGTGGCTTTTGTTGTTTAGGTTTCTGGTTCGTTCACGACTTAGGGCTTTAGATTGCTTAGATTTCTCGGTTGTTTTAGGTTTCGGGCTTCGGCTTGTTTAGGGTTTTGGGTTTCAGCTTCTTTATAGAAAAGGGTTTGGAGTGGGGTTTTGAGTTTGGGATAATCTAGGTTTTGGGAAGGATTTAGGGTTTGGGCTTGTTGAGGGTTCAGGGTTCAGGTTGTTCAGGGTTTAGGTTCTTTAGAGAGCTTTTCTACGGCTTAAGGTTTTGGGTGGGTCTTTTGGTTTATGGTTTGGCGTTGTTTATGGATCCAGGCTTTATCTGCAAAGGTCGCGGCTCTGTCCTGATGTGGTCCTGGTTGCTCTTGCCCCCATGCATCCAGAGCTTCCATGATCCTCTGGTGCCCTGGTCCCCTGGTTCATCCTGTGGTCTTCTGGTCCCCATGGTGCGTTTACAGATCAGCGTGCAATTGATGAATCCATGTTTTTTCTCTTCAACATGTTTAACGTTTGTTGGACATCGTTGAGACAAGTTGTTGGCAGCAGCAGCGGCGGTGGTTGTTGGTGGTAGTCGTATCATCTGAGCTAATTGTAGTCGGGCGACCCCTGTCTCATCTCACCAGAAATAGCTTAAATAGCGACCATGCCGATGTGTCATTCGCCAAGGAACGATCATGCGGCTGCGAGGCCCATCAAGGGCTCTTGAAAAGACTTCATGTTGAGAGCAAGCAAGGCCTCTAAAAGGACACTTGACTGGGAAGTGTAACTCGTCATGTCTTGAGCATGCTCGGAGACGTTGAAATGCTCTGTGCCTGCAAATTTTTCTTTCAAGCCACTAGATGTTCTCCTGTCCCAGTCGACCATTGCCGCAAGTTGTTGCAAGCCTTGCCAAGCTTAAGTAGTATTAGAACGCACTAGTTCCCCAACTCAAACTTTCAGCGAAGAGTTGCAGAGATCCTCGATGCTAGGCCACGAACCTGTTGTGAATCCTCTTCCCGTGCCAGGCGCAAGCGAGCAGCTGCGCGCCGTGCCGCGAAGACGAAGAAGACAGAGGGCGAGGGGCTCGGGACGTGTCCAAGCAAGACATTCCAAAGCAGAGGTGGAGGTGCCCCCAAAGAAATCTTGGGGTCCGCCAGCAGGCAGAGCTTTTGTTAAGGCTTTGACGTGGAAGGCATTGAGGAGGACCCAGTGGCCACCTCAGCATGGGAATGACAAGGTTTGTTTTCGCTCCGCAGGGTTTCTCATAGCGTTGGATTGCGATTGTGTGCGTTTGTTTTTCGTTCTTTGCGCTCGAACTGTGATCAAGCTGACTACATATCGCTGTAGTCACGCACAGGATATCAAGCCTGAGGGTTGGGCAGGATCCTGCAATGGCATGGTTAATTGCTTCCGCAGCTTCCACAACCTGCAAAGAGCTTGACGATGGGGGCTGTCAGTCTGCTGGTCTTGCTAGTCCAGTCTGCTGGTCTTGCGAGTCGTCAGCCCTGAACATACCTTCTACGGGTCCATCGAATAGTCTGGTGAGGTCCATGAAGCCGTACAGGGCCAACCCGATGTCGGAGGCTCCCCTGAAGGCATATAAGCATCTGCCTCTGAAAAGCATCTGGTTTGGTGAGGGGGCCGCGACCCAAAATGAGCAGCGTTTTGTGGACGGTTGCCCTGGTCCTGGAGTTCCTAAAGTAGTAAGGGTTGCTACTATGAATTGTGGCTGAAAGTCCTTTGGCGCTGCTCCAACGGAACTGACTCCTTGCGTTGTTTTGTGGCACGCACAGATAGCTGCAACTGCCGAACTGAATTTATCTGATATATCATGTCTTTATGCCCGCACGAGCAAGGTATAGTTGAGGGGCTCGGTGGCTTGAAAGGTTGAGGCGTTCATCGCCTCAAGCTGGAACAACTGTCAATTGTGCATCCCAGACTGACGCGCCCCGTTCCTTTTGCTTTTCTATGCCCCATGCCGCTCTAACTTGCTCGCTTCTCTGGAGGGTGCATAGCTCAAGGAGGGTCAGCGCTTCTTTCGCAAGAAATGTTTTTCCGCGCTGATCTGCAGATGCAATCCAGTCATCTGCGTTTGCACGTGAGATGCTTGGCTTGAAGACACTTCATTTGGAAGGGGTTCGGCACGGCCAGGTTCTCTTGATGCTGGTTTAGCCGAAGCCAAAGCATCGGTTTAAGGAATTTGTGAGCCCTCCTTTACATACAGCACTTGCAGATCAAGTGGATGTGGGCACGCGGAGTTGCACATGCCAAAAGGGAAAAACCGATTTCGTGTCCGTGCAGCTGCTGCTGTTGGCCACTGATTTCTGCTCGTTTCTTCTGCGCAGCCTTCGGTGTTCAAGCTGCCAACAGACAAGACCAACAACAACGCAAACAACAACAACAACAACAACAACAACAACAACCTGACCCGAAACCAAACATGTCTTTTGTCTTTCGACCGGCTTAATTTTTTGCTAATGACCTTGGAAGAAGTGGATATCAGATCGACACAGTCAAAGTGTCCCACGTGTCGCTTGTAAAACCTCAGATTTTAACACGCAGCTGAATGCTGCGCCAACCCTCAAACTTCAGATCCAGAAGATACCCCCTCACCCTGAAGCCATGCTCGGAAATGCAGAGATTTCTTGCCATACTCCTGCTTTGGGCCGGCCCTGCTTGGTTGAAGCCTTGGGTCTGCGTGACTTTGGCCTTCCTTGTGAGTACAATGGTTTTGAGTGTCTAGAGTCTAGTGTGTTACAGATTCACAGCAACGGAGAGGGCTGGCCACCTAGGTCTGACATGTATCTACCCACTTAGGACAAGGCCAGGCTTCTGGGCTTGATGACAGGCTGGGATCCATAGAGTATTCAGAAAGTTATTGGCAGGTGCATGGGAGCGCGCAACGGCTGAAGGACTCTGTTAGCGTTCCGGGCAGTTATGGGGACAGGTTTCCTGTAGCGCATTGTTTTTGAACACGGGCGGATGCCTTCTTTCCAGCTGTGTTGCTCTTCGGGAACTACTGCTCTCAGCAGATCAGCTTGAAAGCCCCGCAGCAGGCTGTGCGAGACCCAGCTAAAGAGCTGGTACCTGCCAATGTTCCACATTCACAAATGCTAGGAGTACAACCTTTGGGTATGCCGGAGGCTGAGTGCGCCGTCGTCCTTCGGAGCCGATCCAAGCTTTGATGACTCCAATTACTAGCAGACTATTCTCTGAAAATCCCTAGAGGCCTTAGAGACAATCTGGCCAGTTTGAGACCTCAGAGGCTACCAAGCCTCGAGCCAAGCATGCCAAGCCCTCGAAACGTTTGACTCCTCTGACCGAGGCCCCCACTGTGAAAGAGGAGTGAAGGCGCTGCGATTGGGCTTAGTGATTCGGGCCAGCAGTTTCTCGGGTGTAGGATTTTTGGCTGCCTGAGGTGCAGGACAAGGAATTTTAACAACACATCTGGCAACCCATGGGCGCATGGACCCATGCCATGTCAGCCTGATAGCTTGCAAGCAAACGAAGAAGCCTGCTGATCCACACATGTGCCGGAGGTTGCTGACGTGACTGACCTCAGTTGCGAGGCCAAACAAGATGTTTGTCTTGCCGCCGTAATAATGCTAGACTCAGGGTTGTTTTGGAGATTTAGTCAGGCAGCTTCATTGTGGACATCAATGCGTTGTGCAATGCATGCAGTGACCCTCTGTGCTCCTTGTTATGCTGGTAGCACTGGACAGTGCTTCGAGTTGATTGATGCGCGGACTTGAGATAGTACGGGAGCGTGCGCCATGCGGGTTCATGTTCCATTCCCCTAGGGCGTAGGTCGCCTAGCCAGATCCTTGGATCTTTACATGCCAATGGCATCATCCGTGTTCTGTCAAATGCTGTCAGAGGACCCCATCCTCGCAAGCGTGTATGACATAGAAACACCTTTGTGCGGCTTCACATTCCGAGCAAGGTCGCTTGTGATGCCTTTGCGCAAAGGCAAGATTTTCCCTGCGATAGGCCGGATCGGCACCAGCACCCTCCGGCCATGAATGGAGCTGGGTCAAGAAGGCACCTCTGCATCAGGGAAGGCTCACGGATGCTCACCTTGAGCACATCTTCCTCATCATTGTATCACCAAGTGGAATACGAAACATGGGAGCAGTGACTTACTGCAGTTCACTCTTGAATTTGATGAGCTGACAGCAAGGCAATGCGCAACTTTCTTCGCAGTCTCCACCAGCCTCCAGCCGAGCGCACGCAGCAGCACGAGGCGGTGTAGTGAGCCGCCTATTGTAGGAAGTTTTTGACGAGGCTTCTGGGTTCAGCAACGTTTGGAGAACATGTCTCAGTATGGCTTATCCATCAAAGGTTGACGAGCTGATCAAGCTGGCTTCGGTCTGGCGCTTGGGAGCGGAAGTCCACACGCGCTTATGCGGAACCTTTTGTTAGCGCCTACCTTCTGGGAGGCCCCACTGCAAGGCGAGTGCTACCTGGGCATCATCGCGCTCGGGTGCCATGCTGAAAATGCTGGCTAGCATTGAAGCCAGTCTGGTCCGCTGACTGCAGGTTCTTTGTTTTCCACTTCATGGACCCTGCAGAGAGACAGAATTTGATCAGCTTGGATCTTAGTGCGTCCCTTCCAGAGCAGGATGTGCAGGCATGCATGGTTAGAAGCAGCTGTATGCAGAATCTGCGATGTCAGGAACGTCGGTCTTTGGTGGTGTGACTTTCCAAAAGGCTGTTCCGTTGTCATATTGGGATGCCTCCCCCTCAGTTTGACAAGCGTGCCTCTGCATGACGTTGGGGGCAGATGTCAGCGGAGCACAGGTGTATGCATCCGGCTGGCCTATCTTCGGTTTGATGGCGACTGCGGCAGAAGCCGTACAGCTTCTTTGTAGCAGTTGGTATTGCTGCTTTGACAGCACCCTTGTGTTCGAATGTACAGAGCTTGGCCAAGGAGTGATCTCCAGGCGTCCAGTGCGAGGCCAAGGCACCCTGCGAAGTCCTGCAAGCCAAGTTCACCGAAGCTGAGGCATGCCTGCCTCAGGACCTGATTTGGGGATGACAGGCGCGGCATTCACTGTGGGTATTTCAGTGCCCGGATGGAGGGTTCTTTCGGGGCCAGGCATAGACCTCGCTCCCCGCGAGTGCTGTGACTTCCCTGGTGCCAGACTCAGCAACTCAGCAAAGAACCGCGCTCTCCTGGGTGGCAGAGAATTCAGATGCTGCAAGGTGGCTCCGCTGCCGTGGTGCGTATCTCAGCTTGCCGAGTCTGCACCATGCATTGCAAGCTTCGTACGGCGATCAAAGTGCTTAAGATCCTATTGACCTGGCTGTAGCCTGAACAATTGTTGTGTTTCGTTCGGTTGAGTGGTTTACCTTTGGGCCAGGTAGGTTTGATGCCGCCCGAGTCTTCAGGAAGACCAGCGCTTCTTGCTCGCGCTGGGCCAGAGCCTTCAGGGCTGGCTGCTCGGGCAGTAGAGATGGTAAGGAAGATGTCGTTTGCGGTTTTCTGGCAGTTTGGGAGAGTTGACATTAGGACAAAAGCCTGACTCTGAGGCACCGGGCCCAGCAGAGTTGAACTGTCTTACTTCTTCTGAGGCACTGCCTGGATGGCGAGCCAGGGCCTTATTGTCCTTTGCGCAGGTCTTTCATTGACGGGGGAGCAGGGATAGCGGTGGTGCATTTTTTGTGCTCCATTCTATAGATCCACAGTTGGTCCATCATAGTGGTTGCCAGCATGATCGTTCGGAATAGGGTTCCTGACTTGGGCTCGCAGGAAATTAGTGCTCACATCAGAGGCCAGTTCTAATCTTGAGGTGAGCGGACATCTCCTGCACTGCCGCTGAGCACTTCGCTGCAGTGCTCCAGCAGCTTTCATCATTCTGTTGGTTTTCCTCCCAAGTGGTTCAATGCCGCCGCCGCCGCCACTAATAGCGCAGCTTGATTCAGGGTCACTCCTCAGGCTGCATGCAGGTGGGTCACTACAGAATCAGGACTGTTCCCCTTAAAGATCTGGCACGTTGAGCCTATAAACCTGGGCAGTAGAATGACTCTTTTCGATGGAAGGTACCTTTCGCAGCCAGGGCCTCGCGACGTTTTTTGCACCTGAGATGCAGCTTCTCTTGACTTCTTAACGAGAGGGATCAGCGCAAGCAAGGTGAGTTGTGCAAGGTGTTTTGCTTACATCCCACCGCACAATGTGCTTTCGTGTTCTTGCTCTTGCGGCTTAGAATCTCAACAAATGAATGGTCAGACAAGCTTGGAAACAATCTCCCATGCTGGCTCTCTTGCTATCTGAAATTGCTGGGCTGATTGTCTGGCCAGTATGTCTGGCTATGCCCGAGGAGAAGTGTGTGGAAAGGCTTTCATACTTGTCGAGTCTGCCTTTGCGGGTCTTTGCGCAAGCTTCGCTTCTCACAGGGCTGCCTACACCCCAGGGCCTGATGCAGCGAAACATCCGGTCAAACGACGAGGCCAGTCCTTTACGCCTGGAAGCTTCTTCCAAAAACTCTGCCGTTCCGCCATTCCTTTGCCTCCCCCACTACGGTCCGAAGATATGCCAAGGACTGCCTACCGCCGTTGCTCCTGGGGCCGGGTCTATGCCTTGGCTTCTCTGTGAGGCTAGGTTTAGGGTCCGAATTGCTACGGGTTTCTGATTTGAGCTGCGCAGACAGTCTCCTCTTTTGTGCAGCGCAGGGGACGGTTGGGCAGGGAGTGTGTCGCTCGATTTGGTCGAATTGGGCTTCGCCCTGTTTTGCGCTATCAAAAATGTCGTGTCTGCTTCAGCATCGGTCTGGGAAAGCCAGAACTTGCTTTGACGTGAATGTGTGACACGTGCCTTAGTGCGTTAGCGTTGATTGGATACACCCATTTTCCGTGCGGAAAGGGATTGAGTTCAGGATTACAGCTTCATGTGAAGTTTAGATTATAGTTGAACATGAATCTAGACCATCTGTAGCTTTGGTTGAGCAGAACCTGAGACCACCCGAGAGCCCAACGCCCCGAAACCGTTTCTCGGCCATCTAATGAATACTCCCGCAACTCCCAATCCTTGACACCAAAATCACAAGCTCTCTGGACCAACCTCGGAAGATACTTGATGTTTCGTGGTGCTGTCAGTTAAACCAAAGATGCAAGCGTAAGCTTCCGTCCACGACAGGAAGCTCTGCAGACTGAGGCGACTGCCTACTTCGCAGCTGCTGAGAGCTTGCTAGTGACGAGCTCGCTGCGTGAGGCTGAGTCGGGTCCCGAAAAGGCAAAAGCATATGCCGTTACATCCAGAGATATTGCCATTTAATTTCTGAAGCCTGGCCTAAGGCAAAGCGCGAGAAGCTTAGAAAAGTTGTGAGCCCATACAGTCTCAGGTCGCAGGCAGTTTGGAACTCAACGAAAGCCTTGGTTGCCAGCTCCCCAGCCCGGGGCTACATTGGGGTTTGTGCCGTATGGTTGAGAGAGCTTGGGGCTTCAGTGTTCGGAGAAGGGTCAGGGATGGGATGTCAGAAGTGGAGGTCCAACCTTTGAGTGCAAAGTCGTGGGGAAGGAAAGCTCCGGAAACCTGTGCACACCCAGGCTCTGGGGGAGCACAACCTGGATGGCTGCGAGTCATGTGCTAAGAGCAGCAGTGCTCTTTGCTAAATAAAGGCCGAAGTTGCGAATGGTTATTTGGCCAGGCCGAACATGACTGTGTATCACGAGATGCAGTCAGCCGCAGCCTCGTCCTGACAGCTTAGCAGCTTAGCAACCGATCTTGTTATGGGGCGCTGGCGAAGGAAATTTCTCCCTTGACCGAAGATTGTTTCCGCAACATTGGTTTCGATGGGGCTGATGAATACGAGCCCATACTATAAGGATCTGAAATCTGTAGACTATCATAATACTGAATGAAAAGCCGAGCAAGCGCACCAAGATGCTACCGTGTGGCAGATAGTATTGCTAACGCACGCTAACGCCAGAGACGAATCCCAATGCTTAGATTTGCTAATCTAGACTTGCGCTGCTATGTTAGAAAGAACTCTTGACTTTGTCACAACGCATATCCTTTGATTTAAGTGGACGGGTATTTTGTAAAGCTCACTCTTGGAAATATAGACGAATTCTCTTGGACAGCGTGCCAAGGTGTGGCCGTTCTGGCAAATCCTTGGCCGTCTGGAGGCACGAGGCTTGTCCCAGGAGGCGCGGATTTATGCCGTCCGAAAGCAATAGCATGCAACGCATCTCAACGTTGAAGCCCGAGCGTCCAAGCTATTCCTGTAGCCACTCATTAGTCAGTGGTCACCGCTTCAAGTATCTTTAAGTCATTGATGCCCTACCCGTGACCATGCATTGTCTGACTTGCCCTGTCCGACCCTAAGTCCTGAACCGAAAATTCAGACCACAACAGTTGCATTTCAAGCGCCGGCAGCGCTGGTCGTAGTCGTTGAGCGAGGAGTCCGGCACCTTACGGGCAAAGATGTAGGTTCAAGGACCACAAAGCCCTTAACCACGAACCTATCCCAGATCTGCTCAAGCCATCCCAAGCAGAGTCTCAACCCTCAATCTGGCAACCCTCTGACAATCACGAAGACATGGTGAGACATTGACAGCAACAGGCTCCTCCTCCCTCGCCCACACAAAGCCTCTCGCCCGCGGCGCTCCCCGAGGCGGTCTAGCTCTCGTTGCTCTCAGGGTTGGACACGCTTTGAGTTCAGGATTCGGGAAGAGGAGTTTTTGGGTTGAGGATGCTGCTCTGCCAGCATCCCCAGACAACTTGTTGTTTGCAGGTCCTGTGGAGATGAGATTGGCCATGCTGAATGAGCTTGCACGCTTGTTGAATCGCCCCCGATTACTATCTACTGCTTTTGATACAACTACTCCAAGTTATCACAGTTCATCCCGCAAAGGAGATTGTGGCTTACCCGGTAGGTACCACCACTTAGGCCTGTAGGGTCAACATGGGTGAACCATAAGGTCGGCCTCAAATGGCAGAGGCTCCTGGAAGTGCGCGGCCTGCAGGCCTTGCGCAGACTGGCACTCCCTAGTTCAGGTCGACAAAAACAGTAGAGATACTGGCAAATCCAGCTCATGCCTGGGCCCTTAGACTGTGATTTGGGTTCAGTTCGCTGCGGCTTGAAAGGTTTGGGGCAAAAATCTTGAGGATCTTTATAGGTGAAGCCTTGCTCCTTCTGACTCTTTGCACTGAAGCGTCCTTGCCAACGGAAAAACTCGCTCAGCGAGCTACAGCCGAAATTGGCCGCCCAAATTGAAGGCTTGGTTTTCATGCTTTGTGACTGTCTGAGCTATGCATTGAATGCAGAGGTTCCAAGGTTTGGACTTCCAGCATGAATGTGAAGGCACTTCCAGTCCTGAAGTTGTCCATTTGCATCTCCACCCTCCCTCAAGAGCAGCGAGTTCTGAATCTCTTGAGGCAATCCCCTGTCTACACTCCCACTCAGCTGGCACCTGTGAAGCCTCATCCTACGAAGCATTCAGACTTCAGGCCGGATAGATTTAGGGCCCCGAAGATACCGTGTCACCGTCTCTTGGTTCAAAAAGGCGCTTAACTTAAACCAAGGCCGAAAGCCTTGATATACCGACCCGAGCCGGGTCTTGCTTTGGACAGGTTGCTGAGCAGCCCCTGGACAAACCACAGGACCGAAGGGGGGGGACAGAGTCCCAGCAAGTCTGCAATCCCTCGTGCAAGTATCAATTTGGAACCTCTTGTGGACTGCGGTCCTTTCAGCTCGGGGGGTAGGACCTGCCGTGAAGAGGCCTAATTCAGGAGATATTCCTTCATCAGGACATGCCCAATCTGTCCTTACTTGCCAAGCTATGGGAAGCTGGTTGTTGAGGCATCCAGCGTGGGCGCATGCCTGAGTGACGCAACTGGCTTTGCTCATGTGGCGCTGTCGGCAGACTTGGCTGCTGCCTTACATCTTGACCGGCTGCTGTGGTCTTGTCAAGAGGCTTATGCTTCGAGTGAGTAGCCAGTCTGCAGTGTGCTGCATGTTGGGATCAGGGCCAGCAGGTAGGTAACGGTCAAGGAAATGGTGGTCATGCACCTCAGCCAGGTGATCGAGAGCTAAGACTTGGGGGTTGATTAAAAGTCAGTACAGTCGGGTTCTGATATTGAGGTTTTCATGAGAATGCGGGTCCCTGCATGAATTTCTTTTGGAATTTCCACACATTTTTGACGACAGTAATTCAGGCCAAGTCCCGGTTACGTAGCTGAGACCTGCTAAGGCAAAGTCACTTGTGTACCGAAAGCCTGAATCTCCCACCTGAAATGCATGGATCAAACATGAATGTCGTGATGTCCAGGCCTGTTCAAACTGAAGCCGCCCCATTGGAGACATTCGCGAACTTGATGTTGTTTTACTACTTGCAGAGCGTAGATTGCACCAGGGAGCAGTGGAATCCAGGCACAAATTGACGGCCTGATCGTCACCTTGCAGAGTGCCATCACATCTTCGGTAAACTCTTCGTCGGGTGCTGAGTAAGACCCAGCTGAACATGTCATGGACAGTCAGGTTTCATCGCTGCCCAGCTCGAAAGTAGTATGTCACCACAACACGCAGCCCCATGCAGTTGACTCTCGAAGCACGCTGTCACCACCTCAGCTGGCATTTGCAAGGCGCCTGTGCTTTCATGCCTTCGTCCTTCCACACCAGCGGGACTTCGTCGTGGAGGCTGGCCTTTGCGCAAGGGAGCCCTGTTGAAAGGGCTCAGGGCTCGACACTCCAAATTCCGCCGCATGAAGACTCCTGCATGAAGACTGGTTGCCAGCAGCACCCGCTTCCAGGGGCTTCAGTGTGCCTTCGCGGAGGCTTTCCAGGTGGAGCACAGCAACAGTGGGCACCTCAATGTCATGCTGGCACGGGGGCACTGTTCGAAACCCTGTTTGTTTCCTAGATAAGTATGATTTGAGCTGATCAAGCAACATACTTTCTTGGTTTCCATACGAGTTCCAGTATCGATCCGTTTGAGTTGCAACTATTTCTGTCTCCATGCATTTTTTGGGGATTTTTGAAACAGCTTGTACTATGTTTTCAAGTTTTCATAGCATGATGCGTATCGGCGTATCACTTGATGTGATAGGGATCAAACATGTTTGAAAGCATCAGCAAACTTTCTAAGCACCAAACAGAAACTTTATAAGCATCAATCAAAGTATGTCTCACTTCCTAGGGAGTATACCAATCTGATTGTCTCGAATGTTGTTTCTGATGCGTGTAGAGTATTCTCGGTCCTTCGTCCACAAACACGACAGGCACAGAAAGGAGGAACGAAAGACAGCCAAGAAAAGGAATAAAGACAGCAACAACTATGAAGAAATGAGGAAGTCAGAAAGACGCAAGGAAAGGAGCCCAAAATGGGAAATGCACAAGGACACAAAGAACCATCATTTCAGGCTGGGCGGGCGATGCCGCCTTCGTAGCCAAACAGGGACATTACTGGTAAGAAATCGGATAAGAGGTACCTTATATTCAACCGTTATAGTAGTAGGAGTGGTCGGAATGGTAGTGTTGAATGAGGGTAGTCTAGAGGGGCCCGGAAAAGGAGAAACAGCGCCCCAGCGATGCTGATGCTGGGTTCCCTTGGCCAGTTTCATGAGCCTCCTTGGCGGGCTATTTCTCCATTCTTGGCCCTCCTGTGCCCCTTGGCCTGTCCTTGAGTCCAAGCTTTTTGTGGCACAAGCGAAAGGCTGGCCTTGGGGCTGGAATCCTTGCTAATAATGCTTTTTTGGGTGATCCTAACGTCCTTAAGCGCTGACGAAATTCCGGTTTTTTAAAACGGAGAGGCGGGCCCTCTTTCAGCGGGCGCCGAAGAAGTACATTGGCAATCTCACTTGGTAAGCCCGATCTCACATGGGCTTGCACACATCACTGTCATCAGATTGGTGTGCACTGCGAGGGCTCAAGAAGGTTGAACATATAACAGGCAGATGTAGGCTTGGAGCTAACCCATTGATGTCCACGCAGATCATGCACCAAATCGTGGCTTTGATCTACCTGGACACTCACAAGATGGAGATTTGTATCTTTTAGCCTGTTTCTTGTTGCGATGCAAGTTCGTCATGGAAATGAGATGCTTGCTCGACCTTGGGTGGATGAAAAAACTTTGCGCCCCAGTTTCTGAAGCGGTTAAGAGATCTGCTCTCTCAGTTGAAGGTTCACACTGTCCTGCGACGGACCCAATTCCTCAAATTTCTTACCACCTGGTGGTCGCGGTGGTTACTCTAATTTCTTCACGTTTTCGGTCAATTATCTCATCTAATTATGATTTGCATCTCCTGGATTTCTTCACCCATTTCTGCTTTGAGAAAGAAACTTTCTGGTATGTTTGCTGTTGTGTCTTCATACTTCTCATCATTCTCCGTTAATTTCAATGGGGTCTTCAGGGGTCTTCTAGGTTCGTGCCGTTTTTTTGCTTTTTGTGCAGTCTGGACAGTTTAGATTCGGTCTCTGCCTGCATCTGTAACTGAAGCTGTTTCTGCCAACTTACGTGCTGGTAGCAGGGAGGTGGCAGAACAGACGCGTGCAAGCGGCTCCCAAACTCGGACATGCTTTTGCACAATCACTCGCTACTGAAATTCCTTCTTTGCAGGATGGCATTCTGGAACTGCTATCCCACTTTGTAAAAAGAAATCGCCGCAGCATGATGTGTCCCCACATGTTTCAAATGAGTGCTATGGGAGCTGCCAGCATGTGCCGCCTCCTTCTGTCGTGTTTGTTGATTGTCTTAAGGTCATTGCGGCTTCTCCCATATTCCTAGTTAATTGCTGATTTAATGCTCTCATTTCAAAAAATTGACTGGTTCGGTGCGTAACACTGGGCTCGGCTGTTAAGGTCTTCAAGTGCTCCAAGGTTGTTCGAATTCTTGTTTTCACCGTTTGCTTCATATTTGTTGGCACCCTTTCAGTTTTGGCCATGTCTTGTTCGTATTTTTAATGGTCCCGAAGTGCGGAAAGTTAACGGTTATACGAGTATGATTCGCTACAACGTAAACATGACAATTTTCGGCAGCCCCAACAATCCTTGTTATGCGATTCCAGTGTTGTACGGGTTGCGGCGCTACTTGTTTGATTGTAGTCATGTAGCCCAAAGCAGGAAAGGGTGCTGCCAACGTAGCAGGTACTTGGCCAATCCTGGGCACTTTCCTACTGCACGGAACCGCGCATCTCCTTGTCCACGGCCTGGGGCTCGGTTGAATCCAATCGCATTTTGCAGTCAGTGGTTGTCCATGCACGGTAGGTCTGGATGCCAACCACATCTGGGCAGAGGCCCCTTATCCTGCACTCGCATCTGTCTGACTTTGACTCAGTCTCTCTTTCTCTTTACTCTCTCTGTCTCTCTCTTTCTGACTGTGCGCAGTGGAAACGTCTCCTGGATTTCGTGACCAGACCTTGTTGCGCCACTAGATAAGTAGGAGTTGGACGAGCGGGGCAAGCGGTTGCTAGTTGTCACTGTCAGCAAAATGAACGCAAGGTTGGAATGAACGCCACAGGCAAAGGTGTGAACCACTCGCCGCACGCTCAGCTGTGGGAAGATGATGAAGTGAAGCCAGGCTGTGCTACATTGAAAAGCTTAGCTTATCCACGATGGCTTTGCATTGCCCAAGATCTAATGATGTGTTTGACGTGTTTTGGGTATGCTGGAGGTAAGCTTATGGCGATGCCGAGGTCCTCAGTCATCATGCTGGGCGAGACCGACATGAGCAACTCACTCCGTTTGCAGCTCAAGACCTTTACTGCTGCCTGACTTTCAAGTTGCCCCTTCTGCCATGGCATGGGCAGCATTCAGTGATTGCAGTACTCCTCACTCTTCTTAAACAGACATGCATGCAGTATCCACTTGGGTACCTTTTGCGCTACAAGCTGAGGCTCGGACACTGGGAATCTCGGTGCTGTGCAGGGAGCTTGGGCTGCCACTCCCGGGCTGGATGGCTGGAAAATCCTTTCAACGTTAAGGAAGGCTGTCTTCGAAAACGCTTGTGAAGCAGAATCCAACTTGCCGGACAGGCTAAGAAGTCTAGTTGCTGTAGTTTTTTTGGTTTAGAGGTGGGACTTCTGAAGATCTGGGCTCGAAGTAACATCGGATAATGGCTGGGAGCAGGTGGGGCAGCCTGCGCCCTGCTAGCCGAGTATACTCGGGTGCCAGTGGGATTAAATATAGGAACCGCAACAGGCCAAAGAGTGCAGTGATCATAGAGCAACTCTCAACACTGAATTCGTGTTTGGCTCCAACATGCCAAACCTCATCTCTGCGAGATTTCACGGGTGGGTCAAAATCTGGGCAGGAATTGAGTGGGGGGGAGCATTCCCACTCGGCATGGGGAGCATCCAACGCAGGTAGCTGTAATTGCTGTTTGAGGCATAGTGTGACAGTCATAGGTCTCTTAATAGCCTCCCCAACATGAGCCCCCCGAATGTCCTTATTTATATATATATATATATTTTTTTTTCGGCAGTTTTTTACATGGCCTTATTTGCTGCTATTTGCTGCTATTTGCTGTTATTTGGCTTGCAGTCGTTTTGCTGCTATTTGCTTTTAGTTGTTTTGCTGCCGTTCTCAAGGTTGAGGCCTAATTTAGTAAGGGTTCAGCAGCATGTTGCATGTTCCAGAGCCTTGAGCAAGAAACTCCAACTTTTTCATTTTGTTATCTGCGCCCAGAACCTGAGCCGGAATCGTCTGAAATCCAGAGTTGCCCGAGCAGCCACATGACAAATCGACCCAGCAACCAATCTCTGCTTGGAAGGCTGAACCACCCTGGCTTGCCCTTTCATCCCTATCTGCTCTCATTAACCTAATTCGCCCTTATTTGCGCACATTTTCCGGCACGTCATTGAATTTCGCCAATTTTTCCTTCATTTTGAGAAATTTCCCTTCATTTTCCCTCATCTTGTATTTGCCACTATTTCTTCTTATGTGCTTTTATCTGCCCTTGTTTGCCCGTATTTGCCCAGATTTGCCCTGATTTGCCCTTGTTAACTTATTTGCCTTTCTTTGCTTTTATTTGCCCTTACTTCCCTTCATTTGCCCTTATCTTCCCTTATTCTCTCATGAATTAAATCGTAAATGGTTTGAGTGGGGCATGCGAGGACAGGGCGTTCTGTCAATGCTTCGCTCCCACTCCACTTTAAGCCCTTCATTCTAACACCCTTTATGAGGCCGCGGACTTCACACAGTTGATTGCGTCAGGGTTTGGGGATGCTGAGGGTTTACAAGGTTTTTCGGGATGCTGAGGGTGTGCAAGGTTTTCAGGTTTCCGTTGCAAGGGTGTGAAGCTACAACCCCCAAAGCACTCAGTTAGTGCTCTCCAGAGGTTATCTAAGCGGGAACCTCCAAGGAAATCATTCCCATGATGTGGAAGTGTCCATAAGCCTCCCAACATGAGCTTAGGGATCATGATCCCTTATTTGCTGTTATTTTCCCTTATTTGCTGTTATTTTCCCTTAGTTGCTGTTATTTTCCCTTATTTGCTATTATTTTCCCTTTATTTGCTATTATTTTCCCTTTGTTTGCTCTTATTTTCCCTTATTCGCCCGAACCCTTATTTGTTTTTTTTTGGGGGGGGGGGGCTCTTGTTGGGGGTCTCTTTTGCCTCCTATGACAGGCCGTTGCTGCCATAGCCATAGCGGGCAGGATTGGGTCTGCCGAAAGCCTAAACCCCAATCCCGGGAGGCAAGCCATCCGTTTCAGCCTAGAGAGGGTCATGTATTTCTCTGCTTCTGCAGCCAACGCTCGAAAACTTGCAAGATGTCGGCATCATCAGCATCGTGCGGTCTCCGATTGGAACCGGAATCAGCCCTTGTAGAAGAGAGCGCGCTAATTGAAAATCAAAGAACACTTTCAAAACACACTTAGCAAAATCTTACAACACTTTGCAAACCATCATCTACAGCGACCGGTACAGCCCTCACAAAGCTCAAAGACTTGTGCACGGCAGTGGCAGCATGAAAACAAACCAGATTTTAGGCCCAGCCGGATTCCAACTGGCCACTGACCAAGAATAACGTACATCTTGCATGCGTGGAGTGCGCACACATTTATCTTGAAAGAATGACTGTTTACGTTGTGGCAAGACAGGTGGGTTTGGAATTGTATCAGTTGGCGGGCTGGAGCCACGCTATGGGGTGGGGGGCCTGTGCAGGGCAAAAGCATGCCTACCGCCACCAAGCCCACGAAGACCAAAACGAGTGCAGTGCAGTACACAGCGCATTTGCATTAACATCAAATGGCGAGGTCACAATGCTGAGACCATACAACGTTGTGGCAGCTGCGCGCTCAAACTTAATGACTGATGACTGAGGCACAACTTTGCGCGTTTCTCACTTCACACCTTGCTGCCCGCTCTGTCGCGGGTGCGCCCATGCTGTTGTGTGATCCTTGTTGTGAATGAGTCCTGCATGTTGCCTTCTTGGCAGTGATGGCGGTGTTAACAAGTCTTCTCACTAATCTTGCCCCTTTATGTCCTGATATAACTTGCGATAACTGTGTCAAGGGGATTGGGGGAAAGTGGTACCTCGATCTGGCAGGTCGTGTATTTGGATGTGGATGTCGTGGTTAAGGGAGATCTTGCTGAGCTCTACAGTGTCCAGATGAGCCCTGCGCTTGGAGCACTGAGGCTGCAAGAACAAAATGTGGTGCTCAGTAAGCAGCTGCTCCCAGCCCGACCTTAAGCAACCTTGCTCCTCAAGCGCAACAAGAGGGTCTGTTGTGGCAGTTGGCTTCATCATACTTGAGGCACTGCCAACGGTGCACCTGGGACGGTGGCGGCAGTGCAACGAACCTGGGACTTTTTGTTATCTTTTGCTTGGTGCCGCTCCTGGGGTTTTGGACGTCAAGCAGCTTGTTGTAAGTAACCGCTCGCAATCACGTGGTACTAGGAGCTGTCCTGAAGAATCTCAGCAGTTCTTCTTGCGGGCATTTATTTTGGCATGACAAGTGTATCCGTAGTGATGCGCTGCACCTTAAGGAGGTAACCAGCCCCTTCGGACTTATGTGGACGTTCTGCAGCCAGCAGGGGCCCAAGAGTTTGGCCGCGTCAGGGATGAACAGGCGGGTGCTCTGCCACCCCGTGCAGGGGAATTATCGATGTGACATGGTAGTGGTGTTGGAAGGGCCCTGCATGATTGTCATCAGTCTCTTGCAGAGGATCAGGTAAGGGATTGCTATGTGAATTGTGAATCTGGAAGCAATCAAAGAATTGGAAGAAGCAGACGTGTGTCATACATAACGGCAGGGCCCAAAAGCGAGCCTTGTCCAAGTTCTGTTCGAGTGAGTCCTGTTGTTGCATGTTGTCAATTTGAGGCAAATGTGAAGGGCTTCCTGCTCCTAAAGCCTAACACTTTCCAGCACATTCTTGAGACACTGCTCTTTGGCAGATGGAGGGTCCAAAACAGGCAAACGGGGGGGAGAAGAAATAGTTGGAGCCCAAACCTAGCTGAAGGACAGGAAGCTCAAAACACTCCAAAGCTCCGACCCGAAGCCAACTGCCGTCAACCCGAAAGAGTCCGCCAGAGCCTTTTCCAGGCAGTGCCGAATTGGCTGCCGAGCGAAGCGCCCTCCTTCAACGTCGCTCGTCAAAACACATCTTCAGCCTCTCAGCTCGCCAGGGTCAATTGATTGTCTCACGAACAAAGGATGTAGTAGCAGCATTCAGGCTGTCCTGCAGGCCCCTGAGTGGAAGCTCCGAAGTGTTGGCTGGGAGCAAGCTAGTTTTCGAGGATTGAACTGGACTCATTCAACAAGGCTTGCATGCCTTGGTCCCTGGTTACAGGATTGCTGGGAAGCCTGCGGTAGTTTTGTTCTCAAAGGGATCTCTCAAACGCCAATAGCAATAGCAACAGGAGCATTATCATAAAGGTAAGATACAACAACAGCCATCACAAACGCAAGAGCGCTCCACGGGAATGAAAACATATGATGCCAAAACCTGCTGGCTAGAGCACAAGGCCGAAAGCATGTTATTCGAGGAGGATTTTGAAGCACGTGGCAACAAGCTAGTAGAACCCGAACACGGTGACCAAAAACACGTATTCGCGTGGCAGCTGCGGCGGACGGAAATTGTGCGATTCTGCTTTTACTTTACAGCTTCAAGCACTTCATAAGTGGGACAAGGCCTGGTTGATTGAGCAGTTTGCTGCTGGCCAAGGCATTAGTATGCACAGTGGACGGAGCACAGTGCAACTGGGACTCAGCCCCACCATCTCCGACAAAAGGCTTTTTTGGCTTTGATTCGCAGCGAGAGGATTATTCGCAGGCGTCTCATCAAGCACTTAGTGCCTGGTTGCTCGTGTGGCAACATGAGAGTAGCAGAGAGCCTGCGCCCAGCAGCCTGGAGGCCCATGTTGAGGCGCTACACAAGGGCATCATCGTTTTTTCCGGCAAAAGGCGCTAATCCGAGGACCCATGAAGCACGTCCAGCGGCTTCAAAACAGCAAGGCTGGAATCCATTTCCTCAGATGGGAACTCAAAGATTTTTGGCAGGTGTGAGCTCGTGAATTTGACGCTAAGCAAAAATTGGCAGCACCTCCGTTTCGAACAAAGCATTGGGCAAAGCTTGGACTAATGGGAACGATCACTGGACTAGTGTGGCGCAGCTTGGACCAAAGGGATCTTATGGGAGAGATTCTTGGACTAATGGGGTGCAGCTTGGACTAGTGGGAACGATCCTTGGACTAATTTACTATAGGGGCGACTGTACACTTAAATCAGAACTCCTCAACAGCCTGGACTAATGACTAACTCGGCGTAGCTTTAGCGTATGCTCTCGAACACGAACGTCAGTACGTTTTGCTTTGCATGCTTTGGTAATCGTACGCACTTCGAACATGAATGTTGTCATGGTCTGGGCATGGGTGTTTCTACCGAAATGCTGCTAGCGCCAGAGCTTTGTGCACGTCCTCAGCTGTCAAAGTCCGGTGAAATACTGCCAGGATCAGCGGAACGAACTCCAGCAAGAACTCGTTCTCTGCCCGTTTCAAAGCTTTTGAAGGCTGATGCTGGTGCTTCCAGAGCTGCGAACGTCCACGAAATACTGCGAAGGTCGGCAAATTCGGCTTGAGCGGGAACCCAGTTTTCGCGCGTTTGCATACCAAAGGGGCCAAGAACAGCAACCAGAACATATCTTCAACAAGACGACGACCACCATCACCACCAACAACACCGCCACCAACACAACCGCCACCGCCACCGCCGTCGCCGCGACCGCCACCACCAACAACGACACCACCACCACCACCACCACCAACACCAACACCAGCACCACCACCAACACCAACCCCAACCCCAACCCCACCCCCACCCCCACCACCACCACCACCACCACCAACAACGACAACAACAACAATAACAACAACAACAACAACAACAACAACAACAACAACAACAACAACACCAGCAACAACAACAACACAAGCAGCAGCAGCAGCAGCAGCAACAACAACAACAACAGCAACAACAGCAACAACAACAAAAACAACAAGAAGAAGAAGGATAACAGTAACGATACTAATAATGCACAACAAGACAAGTAACGATGGCGACGAGGACCACGACAGTCAAAGTGAGAATAAGCCCCAGAACTGGGAGTCCAGAGGCAAGATCCAAAGCATGCTCTTAGGCAGGCGTCATGGTCATCGACCTCGTCCGCTGGAGGCAAAATTCGTCCCAAACACTCCTACTGCGAGTAGTTTAAAGGGCCGTGCTATACACATACCACAACCTGAGTTTCGGGTATGCTGCAGTCGAGCAGGACAGAGATCTGACCGGTGATTATGCGGCTTGTGCAGCATTCTGCTTGCCAGTTCTTTGCCCATGCGAATGGCAACCTCTATTCTACAGGCAGCGACAGGCCTCGCGGCTGATTTCTGAGTGGATCCAGATGAACTCGCCGCGCTCTTGGGCTTTCCCGTGGCCGAGATCCTGAACATCGTAGCAACATGACCGACCTTGCTTTTGAGCTGAATCTGATTGCACATGCTAGCAGCTTTTGCTCCATTATCTCCAATTCACCGATTAATTACGGCCCAGCTTCCATCAAGAATCTGGTGATTCAGGGCATGATGCCCTCAGCGGAAAATACTCTGGCGGTAGTGATGCCCCTTGGTCCACTCACCGAACCTTAGAATCTCCTCGGCGGAAAATGTTGAAGAGGGTGACTTGAGAAACGCGCATGGCTTATCAGCACTTGACGTCGAGGCGCGTCAGCTCAAACAGCGAGCCAGAATGCAGGGCTTCTGTGACTAGAGACTTCGTATCGTCACAAAACACACCGAACGTGTGTCCATCACGGGACATTTCAATGCTAATTGAGGGCCCATACCGAGCTTTGAAATGACTCCAAGAAAGGCTGCAAGCATCTAATTCATCGATTTGTCTCATAACTTGAAATCGCCAATGACACGCGATTGTCCATTCTGTTTACTGCCAAGAACAGGTTGAGCCAGATTCCAACTTGTAGCGTTCATTTCAGAGCCTTCCAGGCGTAGGCGCTTGTGGCTGCATGGCTCTCAGCCACCTCTTCTGCTTCTATTTCATGACGAGGCCCAGGGCAAATCAAGTTTTTCAGAGCTCATGCCTCCCTCGTGTTTGTCAAGCCATAAGATGTGGTCCAGCTTTGGGCGAGATTTGAAGAGTTCTAAGGCGTGTAGCGCAGGACAGGAATTCTTCCCAGAGTCATTGCAATGTCAGCACTTGCTGTAGAAGGGGAAGTCAAGTGTTCATGCTGCTGCACCTGCGAGCATTCCCACATGCCACCATGCCCATGGCATGAGGCTAGGGCCAGATGCTGGGGCAACTTCTTCTTGGCAGGTGGTGTCTTTGCACTGGTCCTGGAATGTCGACGGGCTCGGACATCGGCTCAACTACCCGAAGCATGTGTGGCACACCCAGCGTTTTGAGAGGACATGAGGATTAGGGTTTGGGGGACGGACTTGGAGACAGAGACAAATTCTGTGCTATGAAAGCTTTCGCTCTAAGCCATCTGATCACCACCCAGAGATTACAAGGAATCTGGGCCAATTTCGCTGGCTCCAAGAGGCTAGACGTCCAAAGCCAGTCTACTTGCCCAAACCGACTTCAGGCGGTTTTGGCATTTGTCTGCTCGGCCCTACTGAACGGGCCTGAGGGAGGGTTGGCAGAAGCTTTCTAATGAGGATGCCGGCTACAGTAAAAGTCAATACACGTTGGGAACTCTGCCTGCAGCTGGAGGGCTGCAGCATCAACCAGGACTTAATGCCCTGTGAAATTTTGGGCTGCGGTCCTCCAGCTAGCAATTCAGCACAAAGGTGGCGCGCAGCGGTTCCCGTGAGATTTCATCCGCTCCTCTGCAAGGTCAATGACTTGATTGAAGTAGTCGGAGTGTTGTAGTTTGTAGTGATGGACACAGCTCCTGAAAAAGAAATCAACTTAAGACATGGCCTAGGCTTGCCGAAGCGAAGGTGCGGCTCTTGTCGGGGGGGAGGCCTTCAGGAATTGAGTTTTCCTGATATGCCAGTGCATGCCTTGATGCACATTGTAACATGCTTCCATGAATTCGGAAGTCTGCTTTTGTCATTAGACTCAGAGTGACCAACTCCGATGACTGGCCTGTTCTTGTCGCAACAAGTACAATTCTACAGTCACCCCACAACCCTTAATTTTCCCAGTCAGAACTGGCCATTTGCACGTCTCAAGTACAGCCTACCCAAATTTGTTTGGCTGCTGTCTGCTACATGTGGCTACCCGGCACCCGACAGACTGAAGCCTGCATTAGCTCTGCTTTACGCAAGGCTTTAGGCCCTGCATCGTCATCAGAACCTGGTGCCTGCTGTTGCCCATGTCAACCACTGTACCAAATTGAGTGTTATGCTCAACAGCTCATTGCCCAGGTGCTTCACTGGACAGGGCCTCTGAAGCCCTGGCGACAGCATGGAGTAAACCGCAAGCTTTGGGAACCTCATGCGCGTGAGCGGGGGGCCAAGCTGCTCGCGCCGCTAGTCTAGTATCATTTTTGGCAACGATATCGATGATGTCCCTTCTTGCATGCACTTCGCAAGTAGATGAAAGTAGCGCTGGAACAGCAGTTTTGCAGGAGTATTCGCCTCAATACATTTGCCTCAAAACAGTCCAATTTCAGTCCCAGCTTCAGGACTGGATCAACGTAGGTCGAGGGTGCAAAGGTCTTGTTGTGATGGATGGGGCCTTGTTGCATGCCCTGCATGCCCCCAAGTGTGGCTTGCGTTGCGACAGAGGTACTGCCCGAAATATTCCTACCGGGAGCATACGACCACGTGTAGACCGGACAGCTGGTTCTGCTGAAGGCCTCTGACCGCTTGTACAGTACATGTACATATGCTTCATCAGAAGAAGGCTTGACCACCAACGGAGCTGAGATCCTGTCAAGATATTGTACGTAAGACTCTCCTTGCGATGGCGTGTCGGGGATGTGCTTCCTGCACTCCTACGATGATGAAGGAATCTTCAGAGCCATATCTTTAGCCGCAACCCGCGAGCGCAGCAAAAGATGCATGTTGGCATGATCACGGAAGCTTAGGTACCATGTCATCATGTTTCAGCTGCATTGCAGGCCCCCCTGGTTCGGTGCGCAGCTGCAAGTGTAGGAATTGAAGTTTTTCAGGAACTGCCAGCGAGCACGCTTCTCACATACAAGTGCAACATCAGACTATACGACTATTTTCAGAGCTGCCTTTGCTAGTCTTCTGAAAGTTTAACGCGCCATGCCGTTCCTGCAAACGTCCTTGGTGAGTTTGGCAGCCTTACTGCAGAGGAAGCTAAACCTAAAGTTTTGGACGAAGTCTTGACGATTCTGGATGACAGAACCGTCTTTGCTTGGCAGGGTCTTGTTGGCCAGTTTGGCCAAGTGCCGCTGGAAGGCCACGGAAGTTGGTCACCTGGCCGATTCACGAGCAGACTAAAACCATCAGGGCCTCGTTAGGAGTATCATAGCGGATTGCGTCAGTTGAAGTGAGAAGCATCAGGCTCGGCAGGCTCGGCCTGACCGAGTGACATCAGGCATATTTGCACTTGCCAAACGCCTCCGGCTGAGACAGATGCCAGTACTTGCAGTGCTCACGTGCTCACGAGCCCGACCAGTGCCAGTCTCCGTGATGTCCTGTGCCCTGGGGCGAAGTGTGCCTCACTAGCAGGTGCATGATAGAGGATCCAGATGCCCCCAGCTGGTGCTCAGCCTTGTCCTGGTCTTGTAAACCCTTTCCCTTTGGGGTTTGCCAAAGTGCTCCAGGTGCGGCTCAGGCTGGCGCTTGACATGTCTCAATCATGCAACAACCTGCACGCCATGTCTTGCTCATCGGGTACTCCGGACATATTTGGATCCAGGAAGTCCGAAGAAGCTGTTAGCAATGCGTACGCTCTGGGAATTTGGGCCCTGTGATCTTGGATGAGACTGGTAGCTAGCCTCAGACGTGAGCCAAGAGTTCTTTTTCTGTCATTGTCCAGGAAACAGGCTGCAACTTCGAGTTTCCTGAATTTTTCGTAGGCTTGCGGATCGGTGGTAGGCAGCCTGTACAAGAAATCATGGCAGAACAAGTTGGCGATAGCTACCTTTGTCTATGCAGTTTCAAGTTTCCAAATAATGCTTGTTCTACAGCGTGTGTTTGATCCAATGTACAGGGAGTCCTCCCTTCTTGCATCTGTAGCTGGTGGAGTGCTGGATGTATAGCGAACGTGAGTTTGTCAGTGGCCGTGCATTGTTATTTTCATCCTAGTTTTTGCAAAGTGGCCGTGAGCTCAGCTGCTGGTGCACGCCGTTTGCCAAGCGAGTGTACCGCATCCCATTCATGGAGAGAACCTTCACCTGAGCTGACTCCTGCAGCTAGCAGAATCCTTTGAGCATCGTTTTGTTGGCACACTGAACTTCAACCCTCGCAGAGGCAGCATGTGCTATAATGAGAACTTGTGTGTCAGGGGAAGGTGACGGTACTGACGACTGTTTGATCCACGTCCATTCACAAAGTGCTTTGATGCAGAAGCCGCAACCTCTGTGCACATTTACTGCGTTACAGCTGCCGCTGGGACGGCTGCTTGGAATTCTAGCAGATCTTGAAGATGATGTGTCTCAGATGGATTTTGAGCCAGGACTAGGTCCAAATGCGCGTTTGTGCATGTGTACGCTGGCCAGCACACAGCAAGCTTGCTGGCTATCAGCTGGCCTAGTGTTAACACGCCCCGTTGACTGATGCCTGGACTGGATGTTCCCCTTGTTTGCCGAGCATTGGCTCTTGAAGTCTCGCGTGCAACTCAAACTTCTTGAGGTGACGGGCATAGAATCTGGTGGGCTTGCGCGCTGGCAACGTACATCTTGACGACAGCTGCCAGCGTCTGCGCCAACGTTGCACTGGGATTGTACTACGGCAGATTTGTTTCACTCATGTCATCGACGTAAATGCTCAAAAAACAATGACCCCCAGCATCCCCGTCACTGGATTTTCTTTCCCCTTGAATGGCGAGTGTGCCGACTCCGCCACAACTTCCCAAGTTGGCCCTTCACCAGGCTGAGTCTTCTTAGCATCGTAATTTTGATGATGTTGAATACTTACTTGCCTATGAAGTTTGTGAGGGCCGCCGGGGCGTGAGGTGGCTGGAGTGATGTTACGCACGGGAAAGGTGAGTGGTGACTGAAGCCCGTCCAGGCTACAAAGCTGAGACGTGAGA
>CAJNIZ010003669.1:131616-207525 GCA_905231905.1 Symbiodinium pilosum | reverse complement strand
CCCGCATTGCCTGCAGCCCTAGACCCTTTTGACAAGGTCCTGCCAGAGCTCAGAGTCAGGAGGCCGACTGGTAGATTGAGGTAAGCTTTTTGAATGCCTGAACACGCAGTCTTCCATGCAGCAGCTATGCCATCCACTTGCGAAGCGAGAGCCCTGCGCGCCATTCCGGCTGCGCATCTTTTCCTTGAGTCCTGCTGCAAAGGACATCATCTAAGCGTTGTTATATCAATCATGGTTTTGTCACAGGTTTCAAGTTTACAGGGGTCTGGTTCCGGTACCATTGGCGTGTTCTGTAAATCCTGAAGGCTTTGGGCCAAAGCCGGTACCCAACAAATCTTTCAAAAGAGTTACCAATATTTCAGAGCGCCCCAGCCCAAGCGCTCTTTTGACGCAGGAGTCTTAAGAGTCACGTGGGGATCTCAGCGGATATTGCCACGTGGGAGCCTGTGTGTTTTGCGTGCATCCGTGTCGTTCGCAGACTGCTGGCATGAGCTGTCAGGACTATTGGACAGCAGGCCCACCTGTAGCCTGAAGCAAAGTCCTGTACGGGTGGACGCTCAAATCCCAAGCTGTCATTTCTGGTCGCGCTACCAGTCATGCTCAGATACTCGTACTGTACTGCGCCGCCCGACTTAGACCCATGTTTGCTCAGAACGTGACGAGACTCGATGGTCTGATCCCCGTGCAGCCCCTTTTGGTCATGATATAGCCTTCCACAAAAGAAACCTGCCCACTCCTCTTGGTGAAGTTTGTGAGGGCCGCCGGGGCGTGAGGTGGCTGGAGTGATGTTACGCACGGGAAAGGTGAGTGGTGACTGAAGCCCGTTCAGGCTACAAAGCTGAGACGTGAGAAGATGCAACCTCTGCGCAGCCCACTGGGTTCCTTGGAGTTGCCGCTGGGGCCGCACCGGACGGGAGGGGCCCATGACGACGCACCAAACCTGGATCCTATACGAGGGTCGTGCGGGGTTTGGTGCAAGAATACCTCCATGCTTCGAATCCACTGCCGGTGCCTGTAGACAGGGAGGCTTTTCGGTGTCCAGTCCAGAGCAGGCGGAGGCCATCGCTGGCTTTGACATGCTCTGTGTTAACTAGTTAACGCTCACACCCGCATTGCCTGCAGCCCTAGACCTTTTGAATGTCCCTTCTGAGCAGCTGGCCAACCCGTAACATGTGGCTCGCTCACACCCGTGCCACGGCCTGTGCATGACAGCGCCAGGAATGGGCATGGTTCGCGTTAGTTCCTTTTACATTTTGGATTGTGAAATTACCCTGGCTTGCTGATAATGATAGCGTTACCTTCGGATTTGACAGCTGCAACTGCACAAGGCTTGCTAGCGTGAGGTGAAGCGGCCGTGCAGCCGGACTCCCTCAGCGCGCGCCCAGAACTTTTCCCGACAGCCGTGCAACACCCTGGTGAGTTAGGCTTGCCTCGTTCCATTCCTGCCGTGCATTGTTCGTCGCATGCGCTAATCCAACCAGTGCAGACCCGTCGAACATGACCGCACTATCCCCACTTGCCCTTGACATGTTACATTTGATTTGGTAGTATGTAAGGCTGGGGGCGAGCAAGGTGTTCAGCTTTTAAGCAGCGTTCCTGTCAGAACTTGCAAGGGGTTGCCGCGCAGCATTGCTAATCTTCCGTACCGCGGCTCATGTCCATGCAGGTTTCACGGCGGATCCTGTGCACCTCGTTTGTTTCTGCTTGGCTTCCAGCTGGCCGGCGGTTTCAACAGGAGCGCGTCAAGGCCGCTTTCTCAAGCCATGGGTTGACTAGGACTAGATACACACACTGCGTAGCTGATCTTCCTTAAGTTGTTGCAGCCACTGAGCTGTAAGGGCCACAATCCTTTGGCGGCACGTGCTTGCGAGGTGGGATGTGCCAGCAGGTCAGCCGAGTCACGGGGTCAGATGTCCAAGCTTCCGCCGCGCTGCACCTTAGAAGCGTACCAAGAAGCAACTCCCAATTGCTGTTGATTCTGTGGTGGGCAATGGGGGGCTGTCGTCCTGCAGTGGTGACAGCCTCATTTAACAGCAGCAGACCTGATCAGAGGAAAGGCGTAGTGACAGAAGGGGCAGGTGTTCGTTCCCTTGCTGCAGACTTGGACGTTTGCTCCTCCTGCGGCAATCCGCTGGGTTCCGCCATAGGCAGAGCATCCAGCTAACTGGTCTGCTTTGTAGCAGCCAGCATAATCAACAAATTAGTGTCCGTTGGTAGGAATATTTCCTTGAAAATTCCAAGTAAGTTCACGGCTTCAGCAATGCAAGCGTAATGCGCCCTGGTTCGCGATGTATCTGCCCCAGTGATAGTTGCCACGTGAATAGGCTTCCGGGGTCGACATTTAGTTCAGGTCGGTTTGTGTTGCTGAGGCAGCTCTATAACAAAATTCTGTGCATGCCCCGCTACTGCTGCTGCTGCTGCTGTTGCTGCAGCTGCTGTGGTGTAGCCGCTGTGAGCAAGGTTCTTGGCACATCTAGCACTCGCCTCTGAATTACGCAAAGACATGTCATTCGCGCACATGCAGCTCAGCCGCATGTTGAGCCAAACATGATGCTTCCACAACCTGCTGTTGCCAGCCATGATGCAAGTCTGATTGGTCGTTAACATGCAGGGCCTTGCAGCGCATCACTCTGAGGCTTCTTCAACAGCAAACATGTGAGGACCCGAACCTGATGACGCTGCAAATGTACTCCTTCATCGTACGGCAACTTTTGCGACAGATTCCCATCGCTGAAGGGGACATTGGCCTGCAGAAGCACCTCTTAAGGGCTGCCCCGTTCAATTCGAGAAAAATCGCAGGTCCAACTTTCCGGCGGACTTTGCCAGCCAGCCTGCTTCGTAGAAACCTCAGAATTGTAAGCCTTAGGCCTGAAGGGCAGTCTAGCTCTTACAACTTCAAAGCTGAGGACTTTCTGAATTGCGCGCACGCCCAACACAAAATCACAAGTCCGCATGCCAAGATTCTTAAGCAGAAATTTCACAGCCCGAAATGGTGGGCTTTCAATGTTCCTTGCCTGACAAAGCACTTTGGCAGCCCTTGTGGCTACACTTGTCTTCAGCCAGTCTGGCAAGGAGGCGGGACAACCGCGCTGCTAGGCTTGCCACACGACTTCAATCAGAGCTTAGGACGGTTTAGGATGTCTAGGTATGACCCTTGCTACTGCCTCTCGGAAACAACTCAACAATTGGCGACCATAAGTCTTACATCCCGAGCTCCAACCGTGACCTGACCAGCAAACTTGTATCCCGAAGTAAATGCTCATCTGTTCACGTGCTTTCCTGGCACAGGTTGCGGGCATTGTGAGCCGCAGCGACTATCACGCCTTGGCATGGGACTCAGAGTGGTCCTGAAGCCAGCTTTATGTCTATCCAGGTTTACACCTAGTTCCAGTAGCTTAGTCAAGCTAGCACCATGATGGATGCACTTGGCAGGGAAGATGGCGCTGAGCTGCAGGGTCTAGGCTTTGACAAGCTGCGTTGACATCTCAATTTTCATGGACTTACAAAAAGGTAAACTAGGATCAGTCAGGCCCGAGTCTGCTCAACCCGTGCCACGATGCTATCAGGGGGGCCAGGATCATGGAAGCTTGCGGTGCATGGTCACTCCCTTTGGTCGCTGTTCCCTCAATGCCTGTATCGTGTTTCCACGCCTGACCGACCTAGCTCCAAATAAGATGATATCTTAGCAGGACCTGGAGGATCCATCAGAAAAGGGGATTTTACGCCAACAGGAGAACGTAGAATTCAATGCCCCGGCTAGTTTAAGTACTCAATAACGAGCATGCCCGTGGACCACATGCGAGTTTCTCAACATCCTCAGGTCTCCATTGAATTCCGCCCTGGCAGGGGTGTCACATAGTAAGCTTAAGGAAGAAGATTGCATCGCGCAAATGCTTGTCACCAAGGATTCGGCCTCTCTTTTTGAAGCGCTGGACCGAGGCATAAACAGCCCCGTGGCATGCAGACTGTTTCTGTGATAATTTGAGGTTAGGCGGTTCAGGTGTTTTCGGAGTTAGGGAGGATTGGGACTCTAAGCCTCACGTAAAGTCTGCAGTTGTGGCCCGCTTTGCCAACTGTTCATGGCGTCAGCTAGTGTGCGAATGGGCCTGACATATAAGGGTCTGGAACGAGTCGCACATCCCGATCCAGACCCCGATCCAGAGATCCGGAACAAGTCCTCGAATTCCATTCCAGACCTCTCCATCCCAGATCAACGAATGCAGAATCGAAAAATTTGACGTTGCGCTGGCTGTCCGTTCCATACCCGTTCCAGACCAAACAAAGTATTTAGCACATACTCACCCTGTATGGCTTGTGAGAATCAGCAAGAGTCAGTCATCGTTCCAGACCCTCCGGATCAAGTGTGCGATCCAGACCCTCCGGATCAGACAGCATAGGAACGTGCACGCGGGGCACGTGGTTTTGATCAGTAGCCTTGTGTTTTTGTACAAAACGTGTTGGCGGCGTTTGCGTTTTTTCGAACGCGTCTCTGCTTCGAGGAACTGGCCCTCTCTCACTACACAGCATTGTCTGTCGCACCTTGAATCCTTGCCCAAGGGATCGTGGGATGGAGCAAGCTACATGGTTGTAGCTTGAAGTACGTGTTCCCCGAAGCCGGAATGTGTGCCTAGCAATGTAGACTTCCAAAGCAGCGTGCAACTCTTCAATCTGATGACAAATCAAACTAGGGATCCACATATTAAGTTCCTGCTGCCATCTAGGATCATTCGGCAGGGGTCTACGGTCTACATGAGAGTCCACTAACAATAATGTCTCTGGCATTTTTGGCAACCAAGGGTACCTTTGGATCCCAAGGTGTGCCGTGTGCAAGCCCTTCCTTGTCTTCTGGCTAAGAACACGCTATAGAATCTTGCGTCATCGACGTGGCAGCTTGGGACTTCTCATCACGCCTATGTACTTGATTTCGAGTGGGAGTTGCTGACTTTCTGACTCGACGCTGATACTTTTTTGTGTGAAAAGTCAACAGCAAAGTCCCGTTGGGACGTGAGACTACTGTTAGACGGCCGGCCTTGCCCCCTGATGACGACAGAATCGGCATGCTATATCGTACCGCTCAAACACTTGACTCCCTAAGAATGCAGCGGCCTCTATCTTGAAAGCATTAGTCCTTAGGTGAACCGTTCAGTGCCTTCTGAATGCAGTTGCCGGTACAGATTCTTTACTCGTTCACTGGAACCCTGAATGCTCAACCTAGAAACCTTGATACTGTTTGGCCGCAAAGCTGGAATGAGAGATTCAGACGCTGGCGTGGTGGGAGTATTGAGGGCTGCAGTTTGAGTGGGTTCGGCACCTCGCCGGTTTGGCTCCTGCGTGTAAATCGCCTTCCACCTAGATTGGGTGGGAAAAAGGAGTAGAGAGAAACCGTAAACTCAAGAACCAAGTTCCGAGCACTGCATGGGGTATTCGCACACCGGTAGCGGTCAATCTACACAGACGCTCGCAGCAAACAGCCGAGGTCCTGCGCCGCGCCATCAGCCGCACGCCGTCTGCCGGGCAGAGCCCAGAGCAAGTGACAGCGTGGCAGATCGTGGTTGGAGAGAGACAGAGTCGAAGAAGCTCAAGGGCAAAGGCGGAGCACTCAGAAAGCCCTTTTGCGGCCAAACGCTAAGCCAAGCGCAGCTGAGACTACGGCGACGGCTACGGCCTCTCAATTGGTCAATAAGTCAATTGGACAGGGCTCTGGGCTCCACCCGACGTTGCCGGAATTCAGAGTGTTTGTCCAGTCACAGCTGATGTCGACCAATCTCGCCTACACAGATTGAGTGTGAAATCCAAGTCCAAACAAGAAGCCAGATGGATTATGCTTCTGCGGCACAATCCCTAGGCGAAGACTCTGGCTGGCTGGCCTTGCAGTTTGCCTCTTGCAAGTGTGGAAGATGGAAGGTCTCAGGAGCAACTGCGCAAAGGCTAGTGCTACCTGGGACTCCACCCTCGAGCCCGAAGGATCCTCATGGCCCGTCCTGTGCGAGCACCACGGCCAATCTGTGGATAAGAAGCCAAGTGCAACGTAATAGGGGCAAACCCCACTGCTTTCAACAGGTTTTGCAGAATGCCCAAACAGCTCGATCCGTGCGTTGTGGGCAGCCTCTAGATGATGACATGCCAGTTGCACAGTCCGCGATCCATTAAAGCAGACGCATGCATTTGGATTTAGCTTCAAGCTTTTTGGGAGGGAGCCTGCTTTGCTATTGAAGGAGTTGTGCAAGGTGAGGCAGTGTTTGTGCCCCAATAAGTGGGCGAGACCGCAGTTGCGGATGATTGTTTTTCCGTAGCTACGTCCACCCTTGTCTCTAAGCTCTTCCTGGTCCACACGTCCAGTATCTGTCCTGGCAGCAGGTGCATTTGGTTTTTGCCACGGAGATGCCCAAAGTTGTGCCAATGTCACAGCCTTTTAGCAAAAGGTGCCTTTCCCCAGAGCGTGGCACCCTCATTTTAGGGCATGATTCGCCGTGCTGTGTCGCATATGGACCACCTCATCTCTGGTGGCAGCCTCTTGGAAATCGAGTGCATTGATTACACAGGCGTAAGATTCTGATGACAGGCATTGCCAGCCGTTGGCTAAGTCTGACATGAGATGCAAAGCTTCGGGGACCAAGCATTCTGCAGATCCTTCATGCAGGATTCTGCTGAACCCAGGGAGATTCTCTTTGAGGTGTGGTGCAGTTGGAAATCCGCTGCGCAAAATTGGCTTTTGATACTTGATAGTCTGCTCTGCCTCGGACCCTTCGGACGCGTGAGCACTATGCATCGCATGCCTGCAGCGCCTCCAGCTCAGCTATGTTGCTCAAGCTGCCTTTGTAGTGATGCAACAGTGCAAAATACAAGATTCATGGAGCATGCCGAAATGACCATGTAAGGTGGAGCTGGCGAGCCGAAAACTTGCAACTGGACTATGAGCCCCTCCTTGCAACTACAACCCTGCCTCAAGGGCAACTGGATTCTGTTTCTCTTGACTATCGGCAGAAAATTTGTGCTTGAGTAGCGGTTGTGAAGATCAACAGACAGACGGAAGAACTCTTCATGGAGCGGCCCTGAAGCAAGCTGATCAACACAGCATACAGAGCAGCCTCCAGACTTCCGGGCACTGCTGACTCGGCAGGAGATTCTTGAATGCAAGAAGGTCGTGTGCTTCAGCATCATCTTATTTTCCGTGAAAGCCTTGCGATCGCAAGAACGCGCGCTGACACCAGTCAGCAAAGCCTTGTTATACTTCCTGGCAACGGTTTATCATGTAAGCTTTAGCTATATGTGTAGCTTTTGAAGAGTGAGTTCTGGGTGTCACTAGTTTGTGCGGCCAAGGACATTTCTGCTCTCTGATGCCGCTCAACTGCAGATGACAGTGGGCCACTTCACCAGGAACACCAGGAACAGGTTCAATCAACGGATTAGTTTCTAGGTGTCTTTGTGCCACTGCCACAGCTTGGGATATTTGACGTCCGTCCCAGTATGGGTGTACCTGAACAGGATTGAGGCCAGAGCTTTCAAGCGCCGTTCTGACATGTTCTGATCTTCTCGTCACGCGGTTGAGTCACTGAAAGAAGCACCCAAATAATCCTCCAAAATACATGCAACTATCCACATTGATTATGCGTGTTTGCTGAAGCCGCAGAAAGTTGTCCAGGCAAGACATAGTCTGTATGGAAGCTCCTGCGACTGATCTAGCATTCATCAAGCAGTCTGCTGTCTTCCTGCAGAAGTCTCAGGATCTACAACTTCTATGCCTTCGGGAGAGGGAGGAAACTGCTTTGTCGCGAGGACCATGGTCCTTGTCGCCTGCTCCTTAAATCCTAGCTTAGCAAGGATTTGGATTAGAGGCTTCCTCACAAATGCCAGAAGGACACAACTTTCTTTCTGTGAAGGGGACCCATTTTTTATTCAAGTCCTGATGCAGATGGACTTCGCCGCATGTAGGTGCTTCATCAGGTGACAAGTCCTAATTTGAAGGTTTCAACAGTCCTGCTGCAGGAGTGGAATCGCACAAGGTCTTGCCGCGACGTAGCGGAGGATACCATCCAAATGCTTGGGGGGCTTAAGCTGAGGATTCAGACTGAATTCTGATTCTGCAACTTTCAGTCGTTCCATGACCATGTCTCTTCTTTTCTGCGCGTTGTGTACCTTATCCCTTCAGGAGACAAAGTATGTCAGCGGAGTGCTGATCACCTTGAAGTCCTTTGCACAGCCCATCTCTCAGTAACGCACGCATTGCTGCAGCGGTGGTTGTATGCACCTCTCAGCATTCTATCCGCAGGGCTCACACATGTTGACAGCGAAAGTGGCGAGCTGGCATTGAACTAGGTCTTGCAGAATTAGTGCATGCATTGTTGTGAGGCATTTGGGGCTTGCATTTGACTCCCCTGGACTCAGGCAGCTTGGTCCTCCAACAACGCAAGCCTTCCTCTCTTACACCACACCGCAGTGCGCTCTGAGGATGCGGGCTTTTGGCATTACCCAGACAGCTGTGCATTGTGCTACTTTCCGGCAGCTCGATTGTTCAGCTCCTTTTGTACGGGTGGGCGTCGCAGGCCCGACAACAACTCGGATGAACATTAATTACACTTTTAAGGCAATGCATTATGTTGACCGTCCGGGTTTCGCAGCATTGATGTCCAGAAGTGCAGAATCCCACCAATGATGCTTCTTGCAGGCTTATGAAACCAAACAAGCATTACATGTATTCAGGCAAACGCGTCGCAGATGCAAGACAACTCAACACTAACCGAAAAACAGCAGCAGATGTCATACTTGTTCCTTGGCCTGGGCCTCACGCTTGACACCCTTGAGGGGCGACTGAAGTGACATGTAAGAGCACATTGCAGGTACAAGCTGCATTCCTTCGAGACCATCTCAGGGTGCAACCTTTGTCGGGTATGGAGGGCTCAGGCTCCAGTCCTGCAGACCTAGGGGCAGCTGCTACATTGCTACATTGCTATACATGGACACTGAAACAGCAACGGCGCTCTTTGCCAGTCGAGTCGTGAATGATCCGCACATGTGCATGTGGAATCCTGTGTGCCTGGAGCGCTGCAATCTTTCCAGGTACCGATTTGTGTTGACAACTGACCCTTCGGTCTCAGACCAACAGGCAGCCACCGGGCTCAGGGTTGAGGATTGAAGCCGGGTTGCAGAGGACATGAGTTCATGAGTCTAGTGTGCACTGAGAAATGTCACAGAAGCGACGTTCAGTAGCGCTGCCCTTCAATGAGATACCATGAGATACATTGTCATTCGTGAACAGTGAGGGCCAGTATTGCTCTCTCTCTCTCTCTCTCTCTCTCTTTCTCTCTCTGTATCTCTCTCTCTCTCTCTCTCTCTCTCTCTCTCTCTCCACCACTTTATACTTTATTGCATAGGGTGTTGCTGAGCGTTGAGGTGCTTAGACAGGGTCGCTCTGTCTAAACAAGGTGTCGCTCTAGGAGTTTCCGACATGCAGCAGCAGTCAATAGTAGAACATCTAGGCTATGGTACATTAGCATCCTTCTTGTGCCTGGAAGAGTAACAATTGGGGTGGCACTTAAGTTCTGATTTTTGACTTTGAGTCGCTGCTGCTAGTACCTGAAGGTGATTGCTTAGGTCCGCCTCATTGGACCTCAGGTAGGCTTACGAAGGTCTCTCATTCCTTCCTCCTGAGGTGAGGCAAGCATCCCAGCACAATGACTGTGACAATCTGCAGTGAGTGTGCAACTGTATGGCAAGTTGCTATCTGCTGCGTATTCTGCATGAACGTGCGAAGGAATGTCTCAGACAGATCTACACTGACATCTTCGTAGAGTACGTGATCAAAAATCCGCTCTATCGATTGGGGGATGACCTGACAAAATGTCCGGTCGAGCCCCGAGTTGTGTTTGCTGGCAGCTTGTCTGCCTTTGCAGCTGTTGCTTGCCGATTGTTCATTCATACATTCGACGTAATTGCTTGATATGAAGGGGATACTTACGAAGCTCGTTTCAAGCATCCTTGCTACAGAACTTTGGCGATTTGGCATCTGGACTGTCCTACAACGCACTTTTGCAGTCCATCGTAGCTAGTCAACTCAAGCCTTGGGCTAAGTTCTAGCTTAGAATGAGGTTTTCCTCTCCAAGTTGCACAGCTTCCTGATGCGATGGCCCCGGGTGCCCTCCTACTGCTGTTTGCAAGAGAAGTAGAAGACATGCGGGTTCTCAGCATATGTTAATATGGCTCCAGTGGTCTTGCAATGTAGGGCATTCGCTGCAGAAAAAGTACTTGCTAGCTCATTCAGGGTATCCAGGAAGAGCATCAGGGTGTCTCTGGGAGATCCCACTAGAATTCAGTGGACATGCGATGCGGCCTAAATCCCAGCCCTAAATTTTGCTGGCTCCGCATCCAGGACTCGACCCTTCTTCGCAAGCATCGCGGCATAGTTTGAGCAGGCTCCAAGCGAGAAAATCGAGCAGGATTTCGCATGGATTGAAGCAAGAGCGAACCTGCTCTGTAGTTCAGTGTTTTTTTTGGCAGCTGTCACCCTCAGATCTTGAGTAATTCTATTTTTTTTCTGCTCATCTTGTGGTTCTTGTGAACATAAGAGGACGCTGGTAAGGAGGTGCTGAAGGATGTGCTGTTCACGGACGGACTTCTGCAGGTAAGACTGAGGCTCAGGAATTTTGCAAGTGAAAGAATTTCGCTTCGACAGTGCGTTGTGCAACGGGGAGGCTCTGCGTCTTTTGCTCGCCAGCTGAGAAATCGTAGAATCCCTAGTGCTGACACAAGCAGGTGTGCAAATTATGAGCCCAGTTCAGTTTCAACCTCACCCGGTATTGCCGCCCTTTCAGCTGTCAACGGGGTGCAAGGCATTAATTGTGAGTTTTCCAGTCCTATACTTTTACTGAAGGAACTACTTGCATGGTCTCCGAAATAAGCCGTTCGCCAACGACACCTTGGATGAAACGTTAACTAGCGCCTGTCTTCCAGAGCTGCCAGCGAGGCCGGCTAGAGCCAGAAGCCCAGGTGCCAAGATTCCGGAAAATGCTGAATTGACATCTCCAGTTGGGGACAGGTGCTGGTCACCAGACACAGTACCCTCTAGATCTACAGCAACGTGGAACCTTTCCAATTTGCCGAGCAACGAAAGACTCCATTAAGGCTACCTTCATGAGGACATGCAATTTTTGTGAGGTCCTTGCAGCCAAGGTTCTCGAAGAATTGTCAGACAAGCCACAATGTTCTAAGAAACCACACCAGAGAAACAGTTACTCCGATATGGTCTCTCTGATCAGAAGCCTTGAGCTCGCGCACTGGTATGCTTCATGTCCGTCGCAGAAAGCAGCCCTGACATCAGCCTTTCATCTTTCAGAGGTCGGATACCAAAGAGTCTTACTTGGTTGCCCAGGACATGGCAGCGTTGGCGTTTTGTGGCACGCTGGTGCTTGGCATCCTTGCAGTGGACTCAGTTCGTCGGCAGCGTTGCTGCCCTCAGAGCTTGAGCGGGGGTACCTTGTCCCCGGTAGGCATTAGTATCTCAAGAATGGCTTCGAGCTATTTTCTGGAGTTTGTTGCAGTTACCGATCACCATGACAGCCCCAGCGAGACAAAAGAAACCACAGGCGGTGCTGCTGTTCATGTCCATTACCTTGCTGCAGCCGACGGAAGTTGCGCTAAAGTGACTTGGCAACTGCAACAAGTTTGTCCCCGAAGGTCCGACCTTACCAGCCGCTGCCAGGTACAACTGGTTGCTTCAGACCATAGGTGATGAAGTTATCGTCACACCAGGCCGGTAATCTTTGCACGCCGCCCTTGTGGCTGCATGGCATTTCTTGGGGAGGCCTCAAATTCGTTGGCCCCTTCACTGACTTGGTGAGGCAAGGACTCAACGCATAGGGGCATGGGACATGTGCTGTGATAGATGTGGTTCTTGCAAGTGGTGCAAGGTATCCCAAGACTATTCAGACGCTGGAGTATAACCAGGCCGGCACAAGCCAGTGCTTGATTCGGTTCATGCGGCCCACCTGAGATCGAGGGGCTGATACTTTTCCGTGTCTATCAGTGACGGCCACGCCTCTGTTAGGACTTGTAGGAATGTTGGGTATTATCTTCCTCAAATTTGAGAGGCAAAGCGTGCTCCTGGGGACTTGTGTTGAGTTAGCCATGAGTAGTACAATGGGTTGACGCAGCCTTGTGGATTTCTGGAGTTTGTGGTTGAAGAAGATTCAAAAACTCAAAGCATATTCCTGCCGCACGCTTTGTGTTGAACCATCCGCGAGACAGATGTGGCAGGTGCATCGCGACCTGCTCGACGGTCGGACAGCAGACCACCACTCAGGGCTGTCGGGTCCGCATGGGTCCACGATATCTGCATATCGGCACTTGGAAATGAGTCTTCCAAGGATGGCCTGCCCTTAATCTTGGGCCTGGCCTTCCAGTACCGTCTCATGCCAGACAGTCGCACACTCAGAGACGGGGGCACCGGGGGCTCAAGGTTCCTATCTTGAAGGCCCTCCGCTGACAGCCCGGAAGCACCCAGACACTCAGGATGTAGTTAGAGGCTTTGGCATCGCCGTGGTTGTGGATGGTTGTGGGTGCTGTATCTTCCAGGGACCTGATCTCATCATGCCGTGCTACACGGAGTGCAGTGTGCAGCTTGCAAAGACCAGCCAGGAATACGTGACCTCTATTTCACGTACGAGAACCAGTACGGCGACTATGAGCAAATCTTCAAGCTCACAGGCAGATTGCGTCAGTGTAAAAGCCGGGAACCTCGACTTGGTGTTTCTCTGGTCTGGATGATTTCATGCCCTTACTTGCCTGGTGTTTCGTGGCGTGTATGTTGGACGCGGGATTAGTGTGGAGTTTGCATGTGTTTGAGTTGTGAGGCATGCATATGATCACTGAGCTTGCGACGAAGCCTGGAGCTTAAACAAAACATGTTCCCTTCAAGTCTTCCAGTATGTAAAGGAAGAAGACTCAGCACATCAAGCTGCAAAAAGCCCTGTTTTCATCGTGACGTAAGGTTTACAGCTTATCAGTTCTTCAACGAGAAGCAGAAAATTGCTGAGGCCAAAAGACCATGCCTTGATTGTGCCCCACATCGCCTTACGAACAGCAAGCCGATTTGCCACCCTTTTACGAGGATATGCGACTGCACCTCAATGACTACTTCTCGAAGGCCTGTGGCAACAGCATCCAAGAGGAGGTAGTGGCTCTGCTAAGATTTCTGGCGCTGCAAAACTGATCAACCAACTGTTTGTCCAGCGTTGGCATCAAGGGAGCATTCGGGCGGGTGGAGTATTTGTGCTTATGTGGGATAGATGCTTCAGGAAAATGTGCCGTTTACTTGCACGAGCAAGGTTCAGGAATCCAAACCAGGCAAGGATGCATCCCAGCCGAATCTGGAACCATGTCCCGATTGAATAATTTGTACGAAAGATTGCACATGCGAATGCTAATCATGCTTGTTCCCGGCCCATGTCATCATGTCATGTATTTTCAGCAGATCTGCACTAACTTACAATTCAGTCTTCTAGCCATTTTCTGCGCCCCAAGCCTTGCACGCGCATACTTGATTTGGCACATTTGGGCAATGTTTGCAGCACCTCTTCGCGACGGTGGAGTCGCTGCAGATCCAGGAAGATGACCTGCCAGAGGCAACTGCGGTTGAACAGCACTTGAAAAGGCAACTGAGGTTTCCGTACGAAAGAAGGGCCTAATTACTGCTAAAAGCTTAAATGGGGAGATCTCAAGCAGATGACTTTTGAGAGTGTTGAACCCTGCAAGGCTCATTTACTGGCTGTACTAAGTATCGTGTTGTGCCTCTTCGCGATTGGCTTTGGCTCCTGACGCTTTGAATTGCGCTTCCAACCTACAGCAAGCGCCTTGAACTCGAATGCAAGATCTTCTTCTGTAAATGGGACTTGAGAAAAATGCGCTGCTGTCAGCATCTGCACTCCTCTGCTCTCCTCTTGCCCTGTGTGTGACCTGTAGGCGTTCACTACGACAATCCTGACGGCTGCTACGAGCAAGCAGAACATCACCAGGATGTCCAAGGTCAGAAACTTTTGAGTCCAGGAGAACCTGCTCAGCTTTTTTCACGGTGTAGACCCGTGCATTAAGTGGGTTATCTTGGCAATGCCCGAACACGAAGAAGTAGCACCTCATCCTTACGTGCAGCAGCGATGTGGATTCTCTACAGTGGCTGGGATTGGATTCCTACGATCATGACGAAGGTTCCGCTTTACATCGGAAATTTGCTGCGGTAGCTGCATTTGTCGCCAGACTCCTTCATGGAGACTTTGGCTGTGATCGAACGTGGGTTGCTTCTGCTGCGCCACTCAGCCTGTGCGCTGTGCCAGACCTTGGCGGCAAAGATTGTGGAGTTCCAGACAGCGCGGCAGATTGCGGAGGCAGTGAGTCGCCTTGAGTCTTTGCAATGGAGTGCGGAGGTTTTGGCTTGAGGGTTCAGAGGTGATCATGCTTCCAAAACATGTGGGTTTGCTTGCTGTGGCTGGGGCAAGCTCACCCATGGCAGTCATGGACACATGTGGCATTCATGAAAGCAGACGCAGGCTCAGGCGAACGTCACCATTCAGCAGGCGCAGCTGACGTTTGGCTCAGAGTTGGTCGATGCAGACTGCACAGGGAGCAAAATCGTAGCGACCAGTCGGAGCATACCTCCGGAAGACATTTATCCACTTGAAGAGACGAGGGACTTAGTAGGTAGGTTATGAATGGGGTTCCTCGTGCAGCTGATGCAGATGCCCTTGCATCATATTCTGCGTTGGGAGAGGCGCCTCTCCACTTTCTAGAGGTTCAGCGGCTTCAGGGGAGCTCCAAAGAAACTTGAAATCAAAGTATGACATCTAGCACATTCTAGCAAGCAATGAGCATAGTCCTGTCCAGGAGCGTGAAAGCATGTTTCGAAGAGCAACTGACGACCAGGCGATTGGGGACCAGCATCGCATCATGCAAAACGGCCGAGCGGATGCTGCCATCATCGAGGCGATGAGTTTCTGGCATATTGTGGCATACTGTGTGCCTAACCTGCTTCGAAGAGCACTAAATCTGCTTTTTTTTCAACAGTCTTGAAGATGCATGCAGGCCTATGTCGAAGCTGAGCTGACGGCTTACGGCAAGATTCACACAGAGCTAGGACGCCTGATTGCACACGAAAAATACAGGGTGGACACATTCTGAGGGGAGACAGAACTGCATGCTGATGTCGAATACTCCAGCAGGATTGTCCGGCGAGGATTTGATCAACTACATCTGGTGGCCCGTGACGTTTGTTAGTGTTGCATGTGCAGATGCCCGAACATTCTTCAGGAGAAATTGAGGTGTTGGTTTCACGCGTTGATAAGTTCACAAATTCATTGGCTGAGAGGCCTAGGATTCTGGCTTCCACTTGATTCAGGGTCCATGCGGCCAGGTATGACACTCTTGGTGGCGGCGGAGTCTCTGCGGACGCCCGAACTGACAAGGCCCCCACTACAACGACTTCGTAATGCTGAAATCGCTGCACGTGCGACACGACTGATGACATTGCTGCAACCCCGGACATAATTTTGTGTTTACACTCTACACTATATTCCCGGTGCACCCATCTCATGAGGTGTTTGCTCCAACGTGTTCCACAGAATTTGTGGCACTCGTGCCCGGCAGCGCCTTGTAGCGTTAGCAAGCCAAGAGCTCCAACCTGCGAACAAAGACAAACATGGAACCACGCCCTGGACTGCAGCCTTGGCCCCGCTTTCGCTGCTACTGAAAGCTTCCCCCCCGCAGGATGTCGAGATGCTTGTGGGGGTGAACCCAAGCGCCTACATATCTCACTGAGAGAGCTTCAAGTCAGACTGTAGGCTTTGCTGTTTGGGATGTTTCAGGCCGGAATTGAAGCTCAGACTCCGGAGCTATCGTTATAGACTTCAAGTTTCATTACTTTTTTGTCGTTGTTTGGATATTACCTTTAAAAGCAACTGCTAGGTTGTTGCATTCTTGTAGCGCATCAAGTCTGAGGGAGCCAGAAGGAGTCGCTCCCCCAGAATTGTGCTTCGGGAACTCTCCGGCTTGTGAGCTGATTACTTTGAAATTTAATTTTCACTGCTGTCTCTGAAGACATCGTTGTTCAGAAAGGTTGCTGTCACGCAAGTTGTTCCCAAAGGTTCTCAAGATGGGAACTGCAGGAGCGGTAGGATGTAGGTACAGTAGGCGGCGCTCTTCGTGCGGTGCTGGGCCCACAAGAAGGTCTGGGGATTAGCCAAGCCTGAGAAGCCATGGGCTGCATCCGAGAGAAGACTAACTTCACTCCGGAAATCGCAGTCACGGACTACTCAAAGCCGGTAGCAAATTCTTCAAGAGTTGAGCCCTTGTGATTGGCTAGACACCAAGACGTTGCTAGTTCAGAGGTAGTCCGAGAACAGCGAGAATCGTCTAGTGAGATTGTTTCAGACATGGCTGACGCTAGCCCTTAGAAACGGAAAAGTGGCTGCTCCATGAGCCTGTTGTATTTAACCTACCTGGTGGCTACATGAGACATTGTGCTGCTACTGTGCTGCACTTTCCACTATTGTGGGCCATCTTGGCTGAACCAGGGGGGAATTCCCTTACCTCCCGCGCAGTTAGTCAGAGAAAGAACCCTGCACTGCATCCATTCTTCTTACCTTAGCCAGCGCCTCAGTTTGCCATTGACAACTTGACAGGGTATGGAGAGAAGTTGAGAGCATGGGCTCAACCGCGGTACGCAAAGAATGCTTGAACTGTCAAATCTTCATCTGAAAGTGATTCTAGTACCCAGCAGTCAATTCTGTCTTTCAGGTGTGCCCTTCTTTGAAGATAGCAAAGCCTTCAGCCAGTTCCTCCCACAAGTGCAACGCAAAGTGGGGATCCACAATCACCGCCTCACAGGTGCCTCAGACGCGCACCAAATCCGAAGTACGTGCGAAATTTTGCCCAGCCCAGGCAACAAGTCTCCTGCAAGTATAGTGGTAATGATGCACAAGGCGGGCTGTCACTTTTCATCATGAGGACCATCCTAGATTCGAGGTGTGTTGGGGCCCAAGTCATGTGAACGAAGTCTTAGAAAGGCAGAAGGCATTTTTGAGGTGGGAGCATGCCTGCTGGGTTTTGGGAGCAGAGAAGAGGTGGAAGCATGCCGACCGGGGTTTGGGGAGTAGGGCTTCCACAAATCTGATTTCGATGGTGTCTCGTTGCATTTCTGAATTGGGTCCACCATTCAAAATTCGTCTTGCTGCTCACACCCTTCGATTCAAACGAAGCGGGTGTTTTCGAAGACAGCATGCACCCCATCAATTTCATTGTGGATGTTGTGACATGACTTGTCGTGGCATGCAGCGTCCACTCACTGATGCAGCAGGCTTTATGAGTCGGGGGTTTTTACCTCACATAGTGCTCCGCACCACCCGAGTGACTTTTTGTCATCTCGAAATCGCCGCCACGCCTCAGGCCATCCTTTTCCTGCTGGCGCTTTTGTCGCAGAACACTGTTGGAGGCCGGCAGAATTCAAAATGGGCCAGCCAAAGACCTCAAACAAGGCTGCCACAAGATAGGCGATTACGGACTGGGATTTCGGTGGGGCAAACTTCGTTTGATGCGCGTGGTTTACATCTTCCCTTGCTAGTGTTCACGAGAAAACTCGAGGAGCATTCGTTTGCACGTGCTGGCCAGACTTCCAAAGGGCCCGCGACCCTTGAGCTGCTTTCCTCAAGCGGCCAACTGAGTTTGTACACATAATCCCTTCCCGTAATAGTAAACGTCTTCCCCTCACTCTTCCTAATAAAGAATACCTTGAAGTATTCATTATTAGGTTTTTTTAGTATGGAAAGAAATATAGGGGATCAATTAAATTAAGATCTATGTAAAATTAAACAATATCTGACTAAAATCAGTTAAGATCAATAATAGAATCAGCTAAGTCTAATCAGGACCAAATTAACCTCTGACTAGAAGGTATGCAAAGGTTTAATTAAAATTGTAACAACCATGTACAAGCTGATTAGCCTCGTTATACCAGCAATGAACACCTACTTAAAGTGACGTCGGATCCAATGAAAGCGTCATTAAACTCAATTAAGCTCCTATCGAAACCAATCAACATGGTAGTAAAGTCCAATTCAATTCGTAAGAAAGCAATTCATTCTGATTAGCAGCTAATTCAAACCCATAGAATTCTAATTGCATTCCAGTGAAGATCTTAATTCGATCAAGTCCAATCTAGGTAAACCCTAATTCAACATCCACTAAACATTCAATTAGCATCGAATTGTAAAATCGAATGGAAATCGTGATAATTGAATGAACATATATCTAGAACCCAATGAAGCCCAATTGAAATCGAATTTTGGAGTAAAAGTCTATGTAACATGCACTGACATCTGATGAAAAACGATTCAAAACCACAATAAGATCAATCAACATTGCTTAGGTACTTTCCTGTGTAAAAACTATGTGAAAACAATCAAAACCCATCAGGCAATCAAGGGGATTCCTGATTATAATGTTCCTAATGACCTCAGAACCCCCCCCCCCTCCCTCCCCAAACCTTATTCCGCTTCCCCTTTTTAAAAATAGTCTTCTGGGAATTTCCGGAATTGGGGATTCTCTGAGATGGGTATTTATGATTCCGGGAGATGATTATTAGCGGGAAACGATTGGTCACCTACACAAAGCATCGATCTCAACCTATAACAGAACCGAACCTCTGGACATAGTGTGGAATATCAGCCTCTGCAGAAGTGCCGGGATGTGCTCTACATCGCTGATACAGATACTAACTGCTGTGACAGCTGCAATGTTCAAGGTTTGAGGTCTCGCCTGATGTTAGTACACAGGTGCCATGTTCATTGACGATGGGGACATCCAAGAGGAAGAGACTTCCTTCATGCAGCAGAACACTGAGAGAGAGAGTCAAAGACAAGACGACCTTAGGCCGTCTGAGTCGGAACTGCCTACAACCCCTTTTGATGGAAGGTAGTAGGGCCGCAAGCATTTAGACAGGCACATGCGCATGCGTTTGGCTGAGCTGAAAAGCTGAAAATTCAATGCTTGCATACCTGTGCTTGGTTTTGGATTTGCCGCGTTCGCAGAATGATGCCAGTTAATCCCAACGAAGCCACTCAGGGTGGGAATGACCAAGCCCGTTACGCGCCCACGGAGGACGGGTAGACAGCTGGATGCTCAGAGTCCTACCTGAGTGACGGCTTGCTTCTACAGGGTTGGACGAGAAGGTCATTACGAGAATTCGAAGTGCTGGACGCCAGGCACGCCAAGTAAAGAGTAAGGAAGCCCGTGGTTCAACAATCAGGCGGCATTAGAAGAATGGTCCTTAAGCTTCGATTTCCTCTAGCACGTTCCAATTTCGTGCTCACCTGAGGGTTCAAGCCGCCATGATGGAAGACGCGGAGGAGGCTTCCTGCAAGAATGTGGTAGACTTTCTTGCGTGACAGTCAGGGGCTTGCCGCTTGATGTAGAGCCCTTCTTGAGACCCATCCAGAATATTCCAGAATCCTCATTTCTAATTCCTTATGCATGCCGGAAGACGCAGGATGACGAGAAGACCATCATGTTCCAGTCATCCATGAAGAAGACAGGCCTGATCAGTAGGTGACTTGATCTCTCGCAGGCCTTGGTGCTCTGTTTTGCCCTGCCTTTGTTGCAGCTTGACACATGGGCATACAAAGATTTTGTGCTTAGCCAATCTTTCTGGACGTGGAGTTGGTCCCATGCCAGCACACCAGAAAGGGGTTTAGTCTTGAGTGGGAATACTGACACAGACGCACATCCAGGCACAAGGAGCGCCACGGAATGCCACGGACGTGGACTTGGAAGGGGGACAACGAATGTGAACCACTGCCATCTCCATTTCAAACAACTTCTTTGACCTCAAAATACTGGTGGTTCTGGTGTTTGGGAACTGTAAAACGGCGCGATGCAGGTGTGAATGAGAGGTGGGAGGAGCTGGAGAGCGACGAGTTCTCGATGTGAGCCTTCACTGCAAGGCCTGGAGTACTTCAACGAGAAGAGACATGTCGCTTCAATCTCATCAAACGATCAGCAAAGCTGGGGAGGTTGATGTAAACCCAACCAGGCCTTTGACAGTATGTTCATTGCAGGTGGTTCTCAACCTCAACTTCTTGTAGGTTCATTGGATATTTTTGCATGAGGCAACGTCCCGAGTGGTAGAGACCTGGTTACTTGGGTTTGGTTCTTGCATCAGTACAAAGCAACTAGTTTCTGGCGTGTTTGAGTTACTGAGTTTTTGCTCGGGCTTTGACGGCGAGGTCTGCTCCCCGCCTCCGTTTTACCGCAGCACACGCCACCGCGGCGGCGCGCGTAGGACGCGCTTTGCTGCGCAGAGGCGGGTTCCATTGTTTACCATCGGAAACTGCCTTGCACTCTGATTGAATGGTTACCTAGCTCTTGGCATAGGCCTGGCATTGTGACTTGCTTGAGGCTGCTGTGCCATTGATGATACCTACCAGTTTGCTGTGCTAGGAGTCCATTGCACAAACGAGCCATATGTCATATTCAGACAGCGGCAGGGTAAGGTGTCAGCGCTGCAGTGTCCGACAGTAAGTGAAGAGCTTTGCTTGCTGTAATCATTTTCAGAGGTTGAGGTTCGCGGGATGGTTTAGCCCTGGCATGTCAAAACCGCCCGAGCCTTCCTTACCAGTAAGCTTGAACCTAGAATTCCACAAACACCTGCCAACTGGTTTGACGGCCACCGAGACAGCGCAATGCTTCAACTGTTTTTGATGCTGTTTCTAGAACAGGCTCCACAGACACGTACTAGCCACTGCTGCACAGCCAGGATTGGTGAGCAGCACTCTGTGTCAATTCGACGAATCTTGGCGTGCTGAAAGCGTGGCTGTCTTGTGCTGTGACGGATATTGACATGTGCAGAAGCACGTAGCCAGCGAACCTTTGCAATAAGTTGTGTGAATGAATGATTGCAACTGCCATGTTGCCTCACTTTCGGAGTGTGTGCGACAGCAGGATGGGCTGCACCCTGCATGTTCCAGAAGGCTCAAGTGTATAGGTTGAAGGTTTGTAGAAGGGGCTCCTTCCACTGTCCAGTGCACTGGCGCGCTGGATTTCGTGGGGCGCCACAGGCGCCGTCGTTTCGGATTTCTTAGCATGATTTGCTTCGAGAAATCTTATCCTCTGCCTGCTTGATGCGAATGTGCTTTGATGCGGGTTGTTGGCTGTACCATGATCAATCTGCGGCAGATGATCCAATTCATCCTCCTCATCAGTCGACAAGGGAAGACTCGGCCATCCTGCCACGATTCCACCCACACTCGCTCCTTGAACCCTGAGCCATCCTACTCTCGGGAGCAAAAATGTTGTTGTAGCTTTTCGGAATTGACGCTCTTGTGCACGAACATTGCTATGGCATTGGCATGCATGCTCTGGAGTTGATAAGTTTGTGCTGCAAAGATGACATTATGGTTGGGCGTGGATTATTGTGGACAATTTTGCTCTTGTGCATCCATGTTGTAGTGGTGTGGGCAGAGATGCTCTTTGGAATTGATGCACCCGTGCACCGAATAAAGCTATGGCCTGTGATGGATGGTCTGGAGATCTCTGAAGTCTGGAGATCGGACCCTCTTGTGGACGGACGTCATGTGGCCGGTGCAGTCACCAGCAATTCCAATCAAACCATTCCAACTTCTGCTGCTAAAGTGTGGGAGGCGACTGACGAACTCAGTTGTTTTTTTCGTTCTAGATTTGGGACCGCAGCGGCTGTCGGCAAGCCCAGACCCCACCGGGTCATGTTTGATTTCCTAATTGTCAGGTTGAAGAAGTGGTTCGTGCCTTGTCCAGAACGTGATCAGTTCAGGACCATCAAGGAGGCGCTTTCAGCTGAGATTCAAAGGCTGACCTGGCTCCAAGAAACTCAGGTGGCTTGAGAGAATTGTCTTAACATGAACCAGCAAGGGGGACAACATGCGACTTCGAGACTTTGGGCTGAAGACGCGGCAAACACGTCAGTATTTAATTGTACCACGGAAGAGTGGATTGGGAGGGATCCCCTCACAAAACCGTTACCTGTTTGAAGGGTGCTGCTTCTGCATGCGCTGATCCTTAATCCGTGCATGTCGCATCATGGTTGTCGACGATCTTGCGCTGCTGAGTGTTCGTTGATAGATTAGCACTTGCTTGGCCTTTCGTCATGCCTGTTTGTTTCTGAGCTGTCTCTTGTTATTGATCCATGCCCTTCTTCGTCTCCTCTTTTCTATTTATGGCCACCAGCTTAGTCAATGCGTTTGCAGCTGTCGTGTAGCCGTGGGCATCTTTCTTAATTCCACGTGTTGCTGCAAGGATTGCGGCTTCTTCACTGGTTCCGCTGCTTCATGTAGTGTGGCTCGGCAGGTGAGCAGCCTCATCCTCAACAGATCTCCAAAGGTTTGGAGCTCGGCTGACAGAGGGGCTTGAAGCTTCAGCATGGAGTCAATCCAAGGGGAAAAGAATGGAAAAGATTTGACCCTTCTTGTGGCAACTAGCTCATTTCTCTACATATCATGCAATTCCCGTTTCAAGGTGGTGGGTTGACATGTGCAATTCAGCTCTTAAGGGCTAAAGGGAAGAAACCGCACCGTCTGGTAGGCAGCTGCAGCATGCGTTGATGCCAGCAAATTTTTCTACGCAATCTGATCAGTTTACAGTGCATAGGAATCACATGTTGCCCATTGACAGACTCTTTCCGAAGCACAAGTGTTGAGTTTCAGCCATCAGGTCTGCAACTTCTTGGAGTGGCGAGACTACAAGCTATGCTACAAGCGCTATGCCAGGCTTTGCCGACGGTTTGTGAAAGTTTGTGATCGTTTGTGTCTGTTTGGGTGTCGTGTCAGTGCGTGTCTTGTTTTTTTTCCAGAAGCCGGGCCTCGGTGTCGGCTTGGAGAGTTCTCGTTTTCAGCACTGAATCTTTTGGGAAGTTTGGTCTGGTTCTGCTGTAAGCAAAGTGCAAGGGATTCCACTGGATGCGGCTGGATTCTGGATACTACTTCTGACTCTTCCAAAGGGTTCATACGCAGAATGCAAGATCCATCACCACGTCTCTGTCGTGCCAGTCTCTTCTTCATAGCCTGCGTGGAGAACACGGACAATGAGCTGCTTGCGTTGGAAACTGCTGGGACTCAGCATGCAGGTGAGTTGCAATAGCAAAAAGGCGGTGATTGCCTATGCCCTATGCTCTGTTAGAATAAAGAGCCTGGCACACCTCCTCGCAGAGCCAACTGAGGTCCACCACTTCGTAGAGTGCCTAGACCGATACTTTGGCAACGTCTGTGAGCTGGACCTGATATTCAACTTCCACAAGGCTTTTGCAAGCTTTACTTTTTGACCTAAAAGATACATTGTCACAAATTCCAAGTCAGTTTTGATGCCAGAAAAGCTGTAACATGACAGGCATACTACATTCTGGACGAGATCCTGATTAGTGGAGAACTTCAGGTGCCCTCTTTACTGGGTAAATGCTCACTTCTGAGCCTGTGTCAGCTGGACTACGGCAACACATCAGGTGCAGGTCATTTCATACAGGCCACTTTCTGTGCACGTGTCAACTTTGTTGGGGGACGGACAGAGGAGGTCCACGATTCAATGGGCCCAAACCGCAGGATCTCTCTCACCACGTCTCGGCCTATACCTCTACGCACAGACCCATCGCTTGTACGTAGAATGCAGCTTGATGCTACGGACCATTATTGGCCAATCTAGTTCAGAACTCCAGAACGAAATTGGTCTGCAGCGAGAATGCCAGGAGTCGAGCAAAAGGGCTGTGCTCCATCACATCTCGGAGCAGGACCTCCGACGGCTTGGATTGATGCTCCGCAGTCAAACGTCAGTGCTCAGGAGTTCTCATTTGCAAAGCATGGTGTCATATCTCGTCGAGGGTTGAAATGATGAGGGGAGATTATGAGCATCGTGCCTGATTACCGATCCAGGGTTGGGCTTTAGGTTTCTTGCTTGTTGTGCACTTCCTCGGCTCCTTGATACAGGATCCAAGGCTTGTTTTGTACTGAACTTACTGAGCCAGATAAGTTTTCTGACCTTCTTGTAATTCTGAATATCATATCCATATAACTCAGAAACGTGATGACGCCCTTGCAGTGCAGGATGCCATGATGCAGGAAAACGAGCAGGCAGGGTATGATGGGATCTTTGCTGTCTCTCCTTTTCTTCAAAAGCTTCGAAAACAATTTTTCGGAATTGCTTGCATTCGGCCGAGGCCAAGCGAAAAGGCTGAGCGGGTTTTGCGCAACATGCGCAACCCGCCTTTCAGAAAGGGGGAAGTCGCTTCGACGTGCTTCGACAAGCGCTGCAGATGCAAATGAGGAGCAAAGAGCAAGCGTCAGCGCTTTAAAGGTCCATAGATGTCGTCAGCCTTGGAGCTCTTGGTGGTAGGTTTCCTTTACGCCTGACTATCACACTACGGCTCTGACTGCAACATTTCACTGATTTATTTTGCGGCTGAAGCTGGCTGATCAGCGTTTAGCTTGAGTGGATGGAGCACAAGGTTTCCGCCGACATGCTGGCAAACTTTGCAGACCTCCAGACAAGAATTCTTTCACACGGTCATTACCAGGTCGATTCTGATCATTTTCAGCCCTAAGACATCTGTAAGGCTGAGGAATCAGGAGCATGTGTGTTGTGGTCTGCGCCTCGGTTGTCAGACCCGCAGCAAACTGCTACAAGATGCCAACTAGCAACTGGCTGTTCGCATCTCATGACTCATTGGCACCGTCCCTGTGTTTTAAGAGTCAACACCCCTGCCGCCCGGTCAGAAACAAATCCTCCCAGAGCTGAAAGCTCTCCAGCAATCTCGAACTCGTGAATCGCGTGCCTGCATTAACATGGCTAACGCAAGCATGCAGGCTACTTCAGGCCTCGAGCGATGGCGAACATGGAGGCAGCCGAGAGACATCAGGCAGCCGGTCGCAATATGTCTGGTTGTCCGTAAAGAAGCATCTGGCCTTACCCGACGGTAACAGCCTGTGGCACAAGGCACAGTTGGCTTCTGGGCTAGGCTGCAATCTTCACTTCTTCACTGCAATCCAACCCGCACAGGCTTGGCGTGCTCCTGTAAAACCCTTCACGTAAAACTGGAAGTTCCGGGGTGCTGTGCAAAGAAGCCTGCAGGCAGCACAACCCATGACAAGCAATAGATGAGCTTGCAGGTGAGCTATGGAACTTGAGCTTCGTTTCTTGAAAATGCCAACATGCCACACACTGCAGAGGCTGGCACGAGTAAAATCGCCTGCCATCCTCAGGCAGAAGCCGCACGACTCCGAGCTGAAATAGAACAGCTTGTGCAGCGCGAGAGGGCCTCGGAACACGGGATGCGGTTAGCTATGATTGAATTCTGCGCAAGAGTTTGAAGTTGTAATTGCCAACCACAACTTCTTTGCCTCCTTTTCACGTTACTCAGCAAACCAAATACACCTTGATGCTTTGGAACTGGCACTGCGCGCTGGCGTTGTGTTGATCCTATATATATATATATATGAACCTATGAAATTCCGAATGCACCTGGAATACCTTTTTGCGAGTGACTTGAATGAGGTCACGGTAGGGGTTGCACAGGACTGGAAGTGTGTTTGCCACGGGGCTGCTGAGGCTCGGCTTTTGCTGCACGGCGATGCTGCAAACAAGCCCCTGGCACCACGGTCGGTGCCCGAGAGACAACCTGCGAAATCCTGCGAAGAAGGGCAGTGCAGAAGAGAGAAACAACCTATGTTTTTTGCAAGATGATTTTGTCGCGCTCTCTTTTTCCACGCGTTCTGCGTCCCTATGGCAAGGCCTCCGCATCCGCGGCGGGCGGAGCGAGAGAGGGAGCTGGAAGAAGCCCTGGAGAAGGTCCTTCGAGTTAACGGGTGAGTTTCGGTCGGACTCAAAAGGTGCTTAAGTGCAGGGCTCATGAAAGAAATGTTACGGCGGCACAAGATGGCCATTGATGTTTTGGGACTCTCTTCTTCCTCGTTCTCGCACGCTGCCTGCCTGTGCAGCACAAATTAGTTGTAGCATACGGCAGCACTTCTCTAGACAATAGTTGCCTGCTTCCAGACTCTTTGTTCTGAGCCACTGATCTAATTAGCAGGAAAGGAAGTCGTGAAGCCTTGTGCATGATGCCCTGTGTCCATGTTGGGGAAGCTGGGCGAATTCCTTTTGATACAATTTTCATGCTCAGGCGGAGTGGTTCCGGCGTGAAATCAAACGCATGCGGCAGGCTCGTCGATGCACCCACCGTGTGGATGACTGTGGAAGTCGCGCATTGCCGTCCAACCTGTACTGGACATGTTCAATCCCAAGGCTGAAGTGCTCGGAATTCCACATCCTTTACCCCTCCAAACCTGAGGTGAGAGTCGCGTTACCATAACCGCTACAAGCAGTGCTAGGTTTCTTCGTCCCAGCATGCGATACAATACGCCTTCTAGCTTCTCGTGCATGATCATTCACAAGCAGACGGCACTTCAAAAGCAAGGAGCTGGAGTCCCGGGATCGACACAGTCAGATGTCCAACCCCTGGGACTCCCGCGACAAGGATCCTATGGAGCCAGGCACCTAAGCACATTTGGATGGTTTGTAAGGCTTGGTAGTGGATGCACGGGCCTGCCTTCACTGAACCTTACATCTCCCGTTACCCTTCAGCACACCTTCCGCCTTCTGGGACTCGCGAAATTGAAAAAGTAATATATCCTTGCCTCGATGAATTCTTTACTCTCTGACGTTGAATTAGCTCGGCTTGTGAACCCTAGCCGACCGCGCGTGCAGAGTTCGCCCTGCTGCTAACCCACTTCTCGAGCTGCTACGCTGCGGGCGAGAGAAAAAGACGGCTTTGCTTCCTTTTCCCACATGGCATGGAGCACTTCGGCAGATTGAAATTTGCGCGTGATCAGTGCGCGACTCTGTTGCGGCGTTGCTGCGCCCTCTCAGTGGGCTCCGCGACACCGTTAGACAATGTTACGCCTATCGACTGTCGGCCCTGTCGGCTGGTTGGCGCAGTCCCCGAACAAAAGCCAGACACCCTACATGTTTTTGGAGCGGGCATTCCGCAGAATTTGTGGTGGGCAGAAGGCCCGCAGCTGGGACGCATCAGCCCGATGGGTTGGCATTAAAACACGATGCCCATTGCCATGCAAGAGGCCTTGGTGTGCTCTGCACATATGCTACTTGGCCGAGGCTGTACAACCTCCTCGCAGAGCGACGGAAGGACACGCTCTGCGGGGCTTTCAAGAGCTGTTTCTTTCTGCTGTAGTGCAGGCCAAGGGGTCTAGCAGGTTGCGCCGTGCCAGTGCTGCAGAGGATTTGTTTTGCTTGCTTTCAGTGGTGCACATGTTTTCTCAACCAGAACTTCTCAAGACCTGCCAACCTTGACACTTGCATGATGATTGTCGCTAATTGCCAGGAACTACAGCAGCTGCAGCGCGTCAGCGAAGGACTGGAGCATGCAGCCGAGGCGCAGATTGGCCAGTTCCAGAATTTTTGCCCGATCAGAAGTGGGAATAAGATCAGAAACATGAGATGCAACCCGTGAGACCTCTAAACCTGAGATTTGAGCCTTGTGGCTTCTTTCGAGCTCCTAGTAGAGTCCTAGAATCCCTCCATAGCCCAGGTGCAGCGAAAGGCTGAAAGCGCCCAGAGCGCTGTGCGCCCAGAGATCGAGGAGCGCTTGCAGAAGGCCAAGATGGAGGCCGGCCGCACCGCTTAAGGCTTCAGGGCTTCAAAAAGGATTTTGAGATTGCAGCTGTTTTTTCCGCTTAGGCTGAAAGGTGCCAGGGATGAGGTGGGGAGTGAGGTTTCTTTGCATCCCTTAGTTCCTTCTGCAAAGTTTGTGTCGCAGCTTCTGATGGGGTGCGGTTTGGTGCTGGGCTTGACAACTTCTTGTGGCTCTGCTTGTTTGCAACCTGTGGAAGAGTCTGGTCTTGTTGTTTGCAAGCAGTTGAGATTCGAGCAGGTTGAACAGCAGAAGCGGCTGAACGTGAAGCTGCAAGCAGACAGGCCAACCATGGCCAGCCCAGTTTGCATGGCTCTGCATTTGTTGAGTCCAAGCTTCTTGGCCAAGTCGGCGAACCTAAAACTGAAGCTTCGGGGAGCATAGCTGCCAAGCCACCTGCACAAGGCTGAAGCTGTCCAACCAGCGGAAGACCATAGAGGAAGAGCTCAGGCAGGCCGATGTCTCTCTGAAACCACGTGGATTTCCGCTGAATGGCTGGGAAATCAGGGACAAGAGGGCTATTTGCTCAAAAAGTGGTCTTACTGAAACTGCCGGACTTGATGTACGAAGGTTCTGATTCTGCTTGAGACATCTTATGCATGAAGTGGAGGAGTTCCACATGAGACACGTATGTCCTTTCACTTTAACAAAGCTTGCAACACATGAAGTAATTTGCGCATTCGTGATTCGAGTGGCTGCGTGTAAAGGAAGGAAGATGAAACATGTGAGACACGCGCAGCCGTTGCGCGCCTCTAGTTATGGGTTGGAGAGATCATGCAGAGACTGCTTCGGAGACATGACCGCGACCTGCTACAAGGAGATTCCAAGACCTGTATGTTGCAGAAAGTTTCAGCCTTTTCACCAAGCGTCCTGAGCCAACCTTGACAGGAAGGTTGGGAGCGAGCTTCGAAGCAAGGTGGGTGATTGAACTCCTTACCTTTGTGTGCTTGTGGAATCCAAGATCTTCGCGCAACGAATGCACTTATGAATGCACTTGAGGCCTTGGGGCTGAACAAGTATTTTTTGTTGTAGTGCGACAGGGCGTGTTCAGGATCCAGGGGCGCCCTGTTACTTGGCGTCAGGGCAGGGATCCAACCTGCATATGCGCTGTAGGGTTGCGCACGTTGTAAGGTCTCAAATGATCCAGCCTGGCTTTGTGTTGATGGACGTTCAGCCTCACAAGTAGTTCTACAGTCGGGCCACTGACTCGGATTACAACCAGTACCCTTTCAGAGTCTGTGCCGCTGCAAGGGGGTATCATTGTCATATTTGTTGGGAAAACGATACTCCCCCGCGGGGCGCAAAGCGCCCAGTCGGGCTATACACAATTCGCTTCGAGTCATGCGCCTGCCATACCCTCCAGCATAGTTGTTCTTCTCAGAAATAATGCAAAAGGCATGTGAAACTCGTACCTAGCTGCCCTGCTGCTCTGGCCGGATCCAAGCTGTGCTAGCTTGCGGGCAGCTTGGGAGTATGGCAACCGGCTGCTCTAGTCTGTCTGCATGCTTTTCTAGGTTCTAGACATTTGGGGCTACTAGACTGCAGGTGTGCATGAGTCCTGACCTTTTTGAGACCTCACGCGGAAGATGGGCGCAAACAGTGTGGCTCTTTTGCCAGGCTGCCCTCTTGCATCGGAAAGGCCCCACTGGACAGGAGAAAGGCTGGTCTTGGCATTATGCTAGGACACAGGTGTAGTTGGGATGTAATGGGCTTTGTTTATGCCGCTGAACAGGTGTTTTACCGGAAGCTTGGGAGCCGACCTCTTTACAGAGAACCATGCCCATCTGTTTCTTCTTTTGCTGATGCGATCCGAAAGGTAAGAGCGCTACTGCCGAGGGCTCCTCTTCTTGCTGGGCACCTGCTGCGCCTGCTACTGCTACCCTGATACACCTCTATGTGCTGCTGCTGTTGGTGCTCCGCTTGTTGCAATTGACAATACGACGAAGGAGGCTGCCACTTCAAGCAGTGCCATAATCATTCAGTGACACCGACACCAACATGCGCCAGCCCGCCTACAAATGTGTCGATCAACGCCTTTTCTGGCCTGAGTTGATGGGGTAAAGGAAGCGTAAATTATGTCATGTGTGGAAAGCTTTGGAGGGCAGAGCCAGGAGCAATCACGCATACTTCACCTTGCTCCACAGTGAAACGACTGCTTTAGTCAGGTGGTCAATCTGTTCTGGAGCAGCTGCGCCACTCCCTCAGAAGCCCTTAGCGAGCGCGATGCAGTCGGGCCATAAGTCTTTATGCTTGGCTGGTGGTGATGTCTCATGCGAAGTACTCTGCTCCCATCTCAGATCCAGCTGAAGCTGCTTCTGTATGCTTGCGACACTCCCCGCTGGCTGCAACAACAAAACCGAAGCCTAGAGATCTCAAGAGCGTAAGCTTCCAAGCTCGAAGCTCGAGTGGCCAGGCCGCGAAGTTGACATCCTTCGGGGTGCTCTGCGGCAGGACGAGAGAAAGCTGCCTGACTCGATTCGGAGCCTCCACTCTTTTCTCAGAGTGTGGTGGGCGGTGAGGGGTCTAAGCTGAGTACGAATTATTTGAGGTCAATCGTCTTGACTTTAAAGAACCGGCCTCAAGTAAGTGGCGGGGTGCTCAGGGGCTAGCCCTGTCACGATCAAATTTGGTGGCGGGGATTGGCAGCAAGCGGTTTCCCACGAAGCCGGGATGGGCTTGGGCCTTAGGTTTCAAGGTTTGCTGGGCTTAGCTCTCGACCGGAGGCTCAGTGACAGCTTCCATCTCTTCAGGAAAACTCAAGATGCTCGTTGCGCAAGATTCCTGTGAGGGTGTTTGCAACAAGATACAGCGCGCACCATGGGGAACCTAAGGCCTGCAAACTGCACGTTCAGGAAAAAAAGCTCAGGAGGGCAAGCTAGCTTGAACTTGGCATGCTCGGCGCGCCGAGGCACAAGGCAATGCTGAAAGAAGACAGCCAGGAGGCTGACCTTGCAAGATTTGCAAGCTGCAAACCAGCCACTGATCATGTCATTTCCTGAGTCAGTCTGTCCTTAGCGGCAACTCGGAGATCAAGATGTGAATAAATAATTGGAAGCAATATGTTTGTGTTGAGGTCGCACCAAGTCTGACTGGCTGCTGGAGACATGCAGACATCTTACCTCATCACATAGAGGGCCCCACAGCCATATTCGATCCCAATGATAGTACACATCTTCAGACAGTCAAGCAACAGGCTGAGCGCAACGGCTTTCAACTTTCTCCGTCACAATTGATGCGGTGCCTGTACATGGTTCCTGGCCTTTGAAGTTCAATTCGCCCGGTTCTGGTGGGAGCCCGTAGTGCTCGCAAGAAGAACGTTCGCGTTGACGAGGGAAGAGGAGTTCTGAGACCTTAGCATCGTGGTGCAGATGTTGACTCGTTGACTCGAATCTGGCCCTGCCAAGTGTACCAAGCACCGTGTCGCGCGCAATACAGATCTTGTATGCTCTGTGCTCAGAGGTGGACTTCGCAGCAGCGCATGTGCAGAGAGCTTGCCTCAGTGAGGGTTGCTCTGTCTTTTAGGCTTCTGTTTGTTGGTTGCACAATTCCCTGTGACTCAGACGGGTAGTGCGGCACTTCCACTTGTCTCGGGCTCACCTACGTAACAACTCGGCTGCTGCATGTTGGATGCCGCCTCTGCTGCTGAATGTTCTCACGGTGCTCGCTGCATTCTGCCTAGTGCCCCCCAGATCTTGTTTTGTGGGTTTGGGTCTATGGAGAGGGGGGTCGCAATAGTAAACCAAGTAGTGCAGCTCGTAGTACGACTAGCACAAGGAGAAGAGAATCCATCAAAATTGGGATATTTTTGGGCGGACAATATTATGACCTGCATTGTGGTAGGTTTGGTCGGGCGATGCGACCACTAGATACAAATCCATGCATTCATTCTTAGCTTCTGGCTTGAGCTGGGCCAGGCTTTCTTGTAGGCGCCTTCCGTGCCGACCTGGTCCAGTGCCATGGATGCCTTGCTTGCCCATCTTTAGGTGCGTCACTTCTTCCATTCTCTGACAATTGTTTCTCCAACTGAATTCGACATTCAATTTGATTGATGGAGCTGGCAAACCATAGGGCTGATGACGCGGCAGAACAAACCGTTTGCTGCTTCAGCGAGCAGATGCAGCTACAGCTACAGGTTCAATACACATCGGTGCCTTCATCCCAAACTGGTCAATCATGAAAAGTACTGAGCGCCTGGCCTGGCATAAAATTTCGCCGCAGGCCCGGCCAATTATCGCGCAGGCCAATCACGACATCGTCATGCAGCGCCAAACATGCACAATATCTAGCCGATCAGCTATGGCTATTGTTCTCGCAGATAAATGATGCTGGATTGCTGTGGAGTCCGTTTTACAACTTGTCAGATCCCTCGCAGCAGGCACTCGGCCAAAGTAAGAATAATTCGTGGCTGGCGTGCCCGGTGTCCTTTTTGTCTTGAACTGTAACGCTGCCTCTGGCTGGATTGGCCAGTGCTCTAGAAGTCTGACTCTGGCTTCACTCCTTGAAAGCACGAGGGCCTACTGCCGCCCGCGGAGCGCTTGCTGCCCTCAAATGGCTGCAGCGCCATGTGGGGGCAGTCTTTCACGCCGACTCAGAAGAAGTTGCAAGAGATGAAGTCGATGCACCAGAACACGAGGAGGTTCCAGCCTCGCTTATGTCCGTCAAAATATGGCTTCTGCTGGAAGAGCTGCTTGGAAGTGCGACTACGGGAGATTTGGTCAAGCTTCTCTTAGCGCGTCGGCTGTTTCTCTGGTCAGTCCCTTTTGTTTCAAACATTTGCAGCAATCCCACCTGACTGAGTGCCATACCGACGGCCTGGAGTTCCTCCGCGCCAGAGCTAAGGCCGCGTAAGGGATGCTCAGGGCCCTTTCCGTTGGAGGATGCGTCGGTTTGGCGTCGCAGGTGTGGACTTGTTCCAGGTCTGGTCGAAGCTACTGCGGACTATGTTTCAGGACTTGAAAGCACTTGGCTTTGTGCTGCCAGACCCTCGTGCCAAAACGCGTCTCATTGGAACGTGTGGCTGGTCTGTCTAAAAACCACATGCCGCTGTGGAAGTTCACGCGAATGTCTGCAGCTTTATTCAAGAAGTTTGGCATTACGTACCTCCGCAAGGGCAAGCCATCCGCGTTGACGTACATGAGCGGGCGTGTTCTACCCGCCCTGGCAGACATTTCCATTTCCGGCTTCCGGCCACGAGAAATGCTGGCAATTGGAGCGTGGATGGATTACAACCAGCTGTCCTTGCAGGCGGTGGCTTGGCGCTTGGCCATGCCACTGCGTCACGCGACAGCAAGTTGGCGCTCTCTGTCAGCGCCTCAAATTCGAGTTGCTCAAGGCGGCTTGGGTTGCTTGATCCTGCTTTTGCTGTCAGAAGCAACACACACATGATCCATTGTGGGAGGACCTCGTTCCTCTGTGGCCTAGACCTGGTGAGCTTGCCTGCGCTGCGACACCGATTCTCCTTGAAAAGCAAAGCAAAACAGCCCGGCCATCCTCTGCTATCTGAGCCAAGCGAAAGCGAAACAGAAGATTTCCAGATGAGCCAACGTGGTTGCTACCATCTCCCGGCAAGCGTTCACAACTGCATTTTGAGTCTGAGAACATGCCTAGCGTGAATCAATGTGGCAAGAAGCTATGCCGTCTTGAAGAGGGTGCCGGCTTTGAATCAGCCTTGGCCCTTGGCGTCTGGCCGCGAGTGGTCTCCGCCTTGTTTCAGGAAGCTGCCCAGACCTGTGCGGGATAGGCTTCACAAGCTGAACGCATGATGTCCGCAAAGCAGTAAACCAAGGAATGAAAATAGAAAGTTTCACGCTAATCGGTTTTTCGCTGCAGCGGACGAGCGCCCTGGCCTGTTCGTAAAAGATTACAAGTGTAGCCGTTAGCCGTGCTTGCCGTCTACTGTAGACTCTTGAGCTCCCTTCAGATGCTGTTGTGTTCAATCTGTGCGTTGGCCTAGGTCATGTTTCGGCCGTGCTCAATGCCACGAAGCGTATAGACTGTCCTTCATTCTGAAGCAGCCCATTGACGCCGAGCCGATGATGCGGTTCTGTGGGCTCAAGTTTTTGGGCTCCTCATCTTCCGTTAGGAAATCTCTAGTACCCTTTTGCTGCCATGAAAAATCCTCACGTGTTTTCTGCTTTTGATCAAAGTGGTGCTCCTATCAAGAAGTGTGCTGCCAGGGTTCCTTCAAGGTTGGACCCACAGCTGCTCAAAGTTATGCGTGAAGAGATTCGGATTGTTGCCAAGGAAGCTCTTGGGGAGGCAATCCGAGATGACCTCAAAACATTTATCCACAAGTGGAAGTGTCTCCCGCGTTGCATGCTGTCCACGAGGTGAAAGCTGATTTCGAGCAGGTGCGGCAAGACCACCCAGCTGAATTAGATTCACTCAAGCATGGTCAGAAGGCTCTTGAAGGTTTGACATCCAGCGGTTCAGCTGCAAATGCACCACCGCCTGCTGCTATTACTGCAATGCCTGTCAGATGCCCCACCGCACAGATGCCAGTGGCCCAGGATAACAGCGCTTTTCAGAACTAGGTTCATGTTAAGGGGTGGGCTCCCTATGGGGATTCGCGCAGGCGGCGTCTCACGCAAGAGAAATGTTTGGACTTGTGCCAGCGTTTCAAAGCGTTGCTGCCGGAGCATGTCAGGTCTTTCTGCCTAAGGAGTCATTGCCAATTGTGTTGCGAACTTTGAGCTGCGGATTGTGGCCGCTGGTAGGGATACCTGTTTTGCCATTAAAGATGCTCTTAGCCAGGCCCTCGTCAAAAAGGCTCATCTGTTTATCGTGGAAGGGCGTCCTCTCAGGTGCAATGTGACTCCCACTCCAGGTAAGCGCTTGCGCGATCAACAGTTTGCAAGTAAACTCGCGGCCGCGCACCAGCAAATTCCGCGTGCCAACGTCAATGAAGACAGCCCGTTTGAGATCCTTCCTTGCTGGGCCAGTGGCAAATTGTATGTTCAGAAGCGCGGGGATGAATCTACCAGAGTGATAGCAGGAACACCTACGCGTGGTGGAGCCTGGGTTTGGGAGATGGATCTCATTAAGCGCGTGGTGCCTGACTTCAACTGTGAAGCTTTGCTTGCTGAGTAGTGGAGGCGCTCGGCTCAAATGTCATCTCATGCAAATTTTGTTCCGTGGAATGTGAATAAGCTGTCCGTCGTGTCCTTGAACACTTGTGTGATGTGCCTTGCGCCTCACTTTGGCAACTGGAAAGTTGTTGCTCAACAAGAGGTTGCGGCTCTGAGTTTGGACAGGTTGCAAGAGGCAGCTTGCCCACATTTACAAATATGATCGTCTCAGTCCACTGCAGCATTGTTGGTGCGCAGTGATCTTGCTAGTAACTGGACTAGGTGTGGGGCTGGGTCTTGCTGCTCTGCAGTGGCTTGCCGCCTCGATGGCAAACTGCACCTTTTTGCTTCCGCGTACCTCCCGCGCAGCAGCCATGGTAATGATGCTTATGAAGCTGCTTTGGAGAACTTGCCCCTTCTGCTTCGTGCTGCGCCGAACACGCAACATGTTTGGTTGGGTTTGGATGCCAGCTTGTCCTTGTGCCCTGAGGATGTCGGCGCCGTGCTTACAACGGTGTCAATGCAGGTCTCCACCTGCACCGCCAAGCCTTTCTCAGCTTTCTCACTGCTTCCCACATTTGTGCCGTCAACACTTTTCTCAGCAGTGACAACCTCTCTCCTGAGTGGACTCACCGCCCGTATCCCGCCGCCCTACTCGTAAGGCTCAGATTCACTCTGTCCTCTCTCGCCCCTCTGATGTGGAGGTTGTTGCCACAACCTGCCAGGTCATTTATCACTTGGGCTGCCGTGCTGGGAAAGCAAGGCAGGGTGCAAACTCCAAGCAACAGAAGTCCGAGAGAAGGTCTGACAACACGTGCGCGCGCAGAGCATTTGCGGCGTGGGAGCTGCCGGCGACGATCGCCAAAGCGCAGGTCAGCCTTAGACCAGGGGGCGGAAGAGTTCGTCGCGCAGGCGCCCCATGCTTAGCTGCGCGCCCGTCAGAATATGACTGGCGCGCAGATGAAAGGTGTAGGGGCGGCCAGCAGGGGAGTTGACTGAAAGATGAGTAGATGGAGCGTCAGGGGGCTGGCGAGCCCACTTGTTTGCAAGAATGATGCACGAGTCAGGTTTCCATTGCAAGCTGCCTGTCTCAATGGCCGTAGAAGCATCAGCGAGCGTGCGCCGGATGGAAGCCCAGTCATTGGCAGCAAAGTTGCAATCGTCTGTCAGCAAGAGTGCAAGGAACATTCACCGCCGCCTAGGAGGTGAACCCCGAGGCCATCTGTGCGCCAAGAGGCCACGAGCGGGTAGCCACTCAGGGGTGTCCACGCATGAGCCACGCGTCAGCAAAATGGCCGCCCAAAGAGGCAAGGGAGACCCTGTTGCGCACGATCTCACGGAGCAGGGCTACCGCAAAGGAAGAGGAGCCCCGGAGGCAGCAAGGGCTTCGTAAAGCACACGACGTTGCAAACTGTCGAAGAGGGCTTTGACATCAGCCACCGCTATGATAAAGGGCCTCTGCCGCTTTTCCTGCCTGACGTGAACTGGGTTGCGCGCGCAGCTGACCGCCAGGCCTGGCGCTCTTTGGTGCCTCAGTTTGTTGCTCTGGTTCTTGCCGCGTTACGCGTGCCTGTTCCTGACCCTGACCTTCGTCCTACTCGTGGCGCCTTGCGCCAACCCAGCACGGCGTCTGCGGACCCTCTCCCTGAGGGCGCCGGCTTCTCAACATGTAAGTAGGCGAGCTCTCATGCAGGCTCGCGATGAAGATTGGAACCGCTTTTGGGACAGCGGGTAGGTGAGGCAAAGAATCCTGGACCCACTCCTTATGGCTCATTTCGCATTGAGGTAAACATCGATGCGGATAACCCTGTCCATGAATCTCCTTCGGGGAAGGTCTGTGTGGCAAGGGACTCAGAGAGCAGCACGCTGGACAGCATACAGCAGCAGCGTGCAGTGCAGGCCAAATCACTCCCTGGAGTCCTTCAGGGTAACCCCGACTCCGTCAAGTATGGGTTGTGGGTTTTGATGGTGATCAGGTCTCAGTTCCCTTGAGCGATGAGGTGGATTTCATGGAAGCTAAACTGCCCTCCAAGAGCAGCTATGCGACCACGGTACTTTGCGCTGTTACTTTTCTTTGCGCTACGTCAATGCGGAGGCTTGGAAGCGGGTGCGCAAGAATCGAAGTTTTACTCGTGCAAGGCGGTGAGATCCATGATGGTTTGACTTGGACTTTTACCTCCTTGCGTTGGCGTGATTTGGCTTTGGAGGCTGAGGATCCAGTGGTCCTTTAGGGTCGGCTCCAGCGGGCGAGACACACATGATGCAGCTTCAACGGTTGGCGCCCCAGATGGGACCTCTGGGTTTGCAGATTGGGCTGAAGAACCTCGGCGTTCGATCCACGCAATGTCCCTGAGGTGATGCTGTGGCAGGCCGGGCCCTTTCCACGTGACTGGCACATCGAGGAGATCTCTGAGCTTCTGTCCTCAGTGGGCTTCTCCAACATCGACGTGGCTGCAAAGGTGAAGCAAAAGCAGGATGTGGATTGGCAGTTTCGTGCACTTAGGGAGGATTTTCGGGACTTTGTGCCCATGACTATGGATGGCCACGAGCTTGAGGGGTACCGGGTGTGAAATGCGCTACTGTGGCACTGGCTGGAACTAGGCGGCATTCGTTTACCTTGGGGGACTTTGAGATCCGACAGGCCAAGGCCAAGTCAAGGCTAAAAAGGGCCCGACATGAGGGCTCTCTTACAACCATTGCCCCGACTGAGACGGCCTTTGAGGATTTCCCCTTTCAGATTCTTTGTTAGCAGGAGGTGGGCATCAACAGTGCGAGCGGCCCCTCATGGATTGCTGCTTGGCGTAATCGTGGTTTACACGCATTTTTGTGTCACAGCCAGCAGGAGGTGTGTATAGAACGGCGCTTCTCGCCACTTGTGAGGGCTCTCTCTTGCGACTACCGCGTGTTCGGGTCCACTCACGCTACACTGCTGTGCTGTTTGAGTTTGATTCTGGTACAGGAATTCGAAGTCGTTGTGGTTTCTCTATCCTCCTATGCAGCGGACCTTGAAGCTGCGGCCGACTTCATCGAGGAGGTGGTTGGTTCGTTATCTTGGGTGATTGCAACATTACCTTGGATGAGGGACCAATGGCGCAGAAGTTGGCAGCGGGATTGTGCCATCTTTTGGATTTGCCATTCATGGCGGAGGGGCCCTTGCCTGCCACAGCCAGGGGACGAAGGCGCTTCGATAATGGGCTGGGCGCTGGCCAGCTATTCCCGCTTGCTGTGAGCCATTGCCAGGGCATTGTGAATCGCTGAGGTGTGCGATATGAGTTTGATTTCACTGAGCCTACGGGCCTCGCGACGACCTGGTGAACCTTGCTTCATGGGGATCGGCGTGGGGTGCTGATCACTTCAGGAAACAGACTCGGTGGGTCAAGCAATGGGCTTCGCTTCGGGGTGGGCTTGCAACTCCCAGAGCTTCTGATTTGGAGGTCCTCCACAGAACGGCCGTGCGCCCCGTGGAGATGATCAAACAGGCGGAGGAGGCGTGGATGCCATTGTGGACCAACGTGGGGGTCGAGGCGGGGCCTGTGCGGGAGCTGCTTGGCTCTTTGCAGCGTCAATCTGCGGCTGACATTTTCTGGCTTTGCCAGGAGTGATCTGTGGCAGGTCGTCTTGGTGCTGTCATTCCTGAAAGGTGGAGGAGGCACGTGTGGCATTGGTGGCTAAACCGACAGGGGTCTACAGGGCAATCTCAGCCATGAGTGTGGCTTATCGCTTGGGTGCTAGCGTACTGGTTCGTGAGCTCCTGTCATGGGCTGACAATTGGTTGGGGCATCGCGCGCTTGGAGGTGTCCACCGTCGCTCCACCAGGGATGCTTTTCTTCGACTGGTCGAGGCCATGGATGCGGATTACAACGTTTATGTCAGCCAGGATGTTACGAAGTTTTTCGCCAGCATTCATGGGGGCCACTTGTTGCTGCTTTTAGAGCACCTTGCTGCACCTGTGTGTCTGCGTGACTTTGTGCGAGCCATGCTTCATGATCATCGGCGTGTGTTTTCGATGGGGGGACGTCTGGGGGCCAAGTAGCATCAGGTTACACGTGGCCTGGCGCAAGGCGACCCTCTATCAACTTTGCTGGCCGCCGTGATGGTTGTTTGGTCCTGGACTGTTGTTAAGTCAGAGGCTGATCGAGGCCATGTCCTTCGTGGACGACAGGGCGTTTTGGAGCTCTTCAGAGACGCATCTTCAAGTTGCCAAGGTTCAGAGTGACCTCTTCGATCGGACGTTCAATTTTCGTTGCGATGTGGCTAAGTGTCATGTGGCTTCCCGCAAAAACGAGCTAGAAACCTTGGGCGTGGCCTTTGATTTGCGTGGCAGGAGCCTTCCACGTCTGTCGCGATACACCTTTGACAAGGCCAATGCTCGGTTGTTGTGCATACGTGCGGTTTCAGACTTCTTGCCACGCCAGGCAGCTGTGGTTCGGGCCCTGGTGTTGCCTTTGATGTCTTGGGCTGGGGCTATGGCGAGCATTGAGCCCAACCAGGTGACGCAACTACGTAATGCAGTTGCTGCTATGGCTAACAACAGGTTGGCGTGTGACACCCCTATAGTGCAACCCTTTTTGAAGTCCTCGGACGGGACTGTGATCCTGCTGTCATGCGGCTTTGGGCGGCGCTTCGAGCTGCCATTTCTTTGGAAAACAGGCCTCCATGTTGGGTTGAGGACGCCTCGATCCGGTTTGCTGCACGTAGGTGGCCAGACCTGACGCTGGTGGCGGTGGCTGTGATTCGCGAGTTGGGGTGGTGGTGTGTAGAGCGTGGTGCCATCGTACGTAGGCTGGATGAGAGAGGCTGCGTCAGGTCATTTCATTTGGGCTTCGGTTCCAAGAGCATCCTATATAATGAGTGGTTGATCGACTGGCGTCGCAGGGCTATTCTGAACAACGCTTTACGTGTGCGACGATTGCGATGCTCTTTGCGCAGGCGAGAGGACCAAGTGAATCTTGCGCAGGGTGCTGCTTTGCCGGGAGTTCCTCCGAATTCCCTGTGTGTGTACTCTGGTCACCGGAAGATTTTCTCAGGTGCCGGGAGTCGCTATCTCCGCAATTCTGCTTTGGCGACGGGATGCTCAGTATGGGCAAACGCCAAGAAACGTGGGGTGCAGGTTGATGCCATACAGGCCTGCATGTATAGGGCCAAGTTTCCGAGCCTCATTTGCTTTGGCAGTGCCCTGGCACGGCTCATCTGAGAACTGCGTGCCGTGCGCTCATTAATCGTCCCGAAGAACGAATGCTCGCCAAGATTTCCTGCTCCGCCGTGTGTGTTTGATGATGACGAGGTGCTCCTGAACATAGCCCGCGACATTGAGCGTCAGCTACGTGAAAGTGGCTTTGCCTATGTGGGCACCCATGGTAGTACCGTGGTTGAGGTGGCGGCTTGGTCGGTTGTCGTCGCAGATGGAATGGAACATGCTTCAGGCGTGATTGGCGAGGACCAGCCTCCGTATCGTGCTGAGCTTGAAGGGATCCGTCGTTCGCTCACGGCGCTCCGTTCTTGCAACGTATCTGGGAGAGTTGTAGTGATTGCTGACTGCGCCGCCGCGATTTCGGCAACTAGGGGAAATGGCCGTGCGCGCAAACTTGTCCAGGAAATCCTTGACCATTTGGCAGTCGTCAGGGAAAGGCGCATCGTGATATCCTTCCACTGGGTCCCCAGCCATGGCAAACTTGCTCCGGCCAGCTGGGTACCGCCGCCGTGTGGCGAGATGCAGGCTCGGGCTCTCAACGCTGCGGCGGACCATGCAGCTCGAAATCACGCGGCGCTCAAGGCCCGGCGTAGTGCTCGGGAGGCTTGTGCTATCGCTCGCAGGGAGGCGGAAACTTGGGAGGTAGCAGTGATCAAGGCTTTGGCAGAGATCGCTGAGGTCTACGATGAGGTTTAGGCCTCCATGATGTGACGGGCCTCCAGGGCTTAGGCACCCTGTGGTCTAATCCGTTACAAATTTACAAGGTTGAGGTCTCTAGGTGGATTGCTGGTGAGGCTCAATTGACCTCCCCGCCTCTTCTTCCCTTAGTCCGTGCAGCGCATGATATACTCCTGGCCATGTGTCTAGCTGGAGTTGAGTTTCGGGATTTTCAGGCGCCTGAATCTCTCAGGCTTGTGTCGCATATGCTGCGTGAGCACTATCAAGCAGCTGATGCTTTAGCTAGTTTCGGGGCTGACGGGCGCACGGAACAACTGTTGGCACACTCCAAGCTTGGGAGCGCATTCGCGCAACGTCATCTTCAGCTTCCTTCGAAGCTGTCCGCCGGCTCCGTGTTTTGCATGGGGCCGCCCCTGGCAGCGATTGGGAGGTTCGAGGCAGCGCCCACGATCTGGAGAAAGCCTACAATGACCAATTGTTGCCTTTCCGGATGGAATATGGCCATTATTGATATTGCAATCGACAGGTATTTGCCTGTGCGGCCCCGCAGGCAATACCTGTCGACTGCATATTCAGTAGTGACAAGCAACAATTGGCTTTTGCGGAATGCGACGGGCTTGCGTTCGGACTCGGGGCAGCCTTTCTGGGATTCAATAGAATCATTAGACTCCCAACTTTCATAGTCACTGTGGCAAGAAGATGGCTAGCAAAAAGCAGCAAAACCAGTTTCGGCCTTTTTTGAATTTTAAAAAGTTCTCGATGTGGTGTGCAGTGGTGGCTCTGCAACTCTGTCCTTTCTTGAAGTGCCTTTTGTTGATGAACGTAGGGTCTCTGATGCCATTGAAATCTGTAACAACTTGCGCCTGGAGCTGGGTTTATTTTCACCTTGGCAGTTTTGTGCAGCTCCGTCTTGGGGGCGTTTAGGTCACTGGATTTGGGCAGCATCGTCCATGCCAATGTTTTGCGCGCCATGCGGCAAGGTGTAAGAGCTTGGTGGGGGCATGTGCCGAGCAAATCTAACATTGTGGATGGAGCGTCCAGAGAAGGCGTTTCTTGTCCCTTCGCAGCAAAAGCACGTATTCACCTCCTTCATTTGAAGTTTCCAGCCTCCTGGCTTGAGAAGTGCTTGCAGCTCACCATGGCCGAGTGGGACCGGTTCTGGTGTTGACTTCAGTTTTCAGTCAGCTTCCGGCATCAGGTTGCAGCGGATTCGGTGCCTGGAACCAACAAAATTTAGTTCATCCTTCAGGATTCCCGATACTGTGGATGTTGCGCACAGCGCGGTGTGAATTGCATGTCCAACAATGCTTGGAATTGGAAACCTCTTTTCATCGCCGCAGCCTCGGGCTCGAGCCCGCGGCTACGGCCGCGCCCGGGGAAAACCCTGCATTAAACTATTTCAGACTTCAGGTCGTACGTGGCTTCCTGATGTCCGGGAGGCGGCAAAGAAGAGCGTCAATCCTCCCCTTCACGTAAGCTTCCTAGCCTATTGGCGGCTGGACCACGCGCATCGGCTCCGCCCCCGAGGGTGGTTGGTTATGGGGTTAACATTACCCAGTATGGGATTGACCTGTTGCTGTCACACTGCTGTCACCACCTGACAACTTGTGAGCATTGTGACTGTGTCGCCCAGATTAACGTTTCTCTTTTGTTGACATGGCCGAGTATGTTGCAGGGACCAGTACAAGTCTGGATTGAGGCCTTCAGAAGAACATTGAGGATCGCGAGGTGGCTGCGGCAGCAGCTGCTTCGGGAATTTTCTCGTTGAGTTCCAGTCGTCAAAAGTACCATGAAGCTTGTTTGCCTTGGTCTTACTTGTGCGCCCGAGTAAGCTCCACATAGGTTTGCGCGGAAGCGAGCTGCTACGAAACCTTGTTTGCATCGGTATTTCTGGTGAGGTTACCGTGACTAACCGTGACTGATGTTGCCCACAAAGGAAGCCCTGTGAGTTTGTATGTGTGCACTGGCCTGTCAAGCTTTAACGTGAAGGAGATCCAAGTCTGAAGTTGCTATACTGAAGTGTGCCGGAATTTTTTTGGGTGGAGTAGGTGATAGTAGGGGCTCGTGCAAGCTTGTGGGCTGCTTTAAAATGAGATTGCATAGGCCGTTTTTTTCATCCGTGAAGGCGCAAGTTGCGAAGCTTCGTGCTGCCATCTCATCGGAGCCGGAACCTCGGATGACCTTTCCGGATTCGATGCAAATCCATGGCTTCTGAGCCAGTGCCGCGATGCCGCGATGCCTGCAAGAATTCTTTCCTGTCAGACTTCTATATTCTATGGACCATGTGACCATATTCACCCTTTAAAAGTGGATTATGTGCCTGACCATTTCAAGGCTTTCTCGGTGCTGCACTGCCGGTGGTAGCATGTTCTGTCGGGTGTTCATGTATTTTGGCCATCCATAAGGTGAGCGCTCCAAGACACTTCGCGAAGACACGTATCTTAGATTGAACACCCAGAGCATCCTGCGCACTCCAATGTGGCGCAAGCATAGTACTAATCTGGCACCAGCATTTCTACCAGAGGTGTGTTAGAGGTGACCCCGACCTAAACGCTTTCCATGATCCAATTTGGATGATTGACTATTGAAAACGGACCATAACTCTAACAAAGCAGCCCTAACCTGCTATATTGATTTAATCAGCCTGTGAAGCCGTCTTGCAGGCGAGATGCACGAGGCGAGGCCAAGCCAGCTAGTACCGATCCCAGTCGTTGAAGTGAGGCCTACAAGCAACAACCAGTGGTCCTCTTGCGCAACTTGGGTGTTTTGCGAGGCTACGGATTGTAATTGTCTCAGCAGATTCTTTGTAGCTTGATTCAGTTGACATCTTGCAAGCCTTGTTGACGCCATTTGACGCCTTCAAAGCTTTTGCTAGCATCAGCACCGCGTTCCTTTTTGTCTTGGCGTGGAAAGTCTTGTGCAGGAGTTTCATGCAGAACATAGACTGTCTGCATGCCGCCATAGTAACTTGTATATTGTCCTGAACAGAGCAGATCTCCCATTGGCAGAGAACTGTAAGAATCCTGTGTCACGCTACAGCATCCTAAGGTTCAGACAACGGGTAGTGGCTCGATTGCTGCCTGGTGCTGACAAGCGCCTCAGCTCACCTCACCGATGGAGCCGTTCGGTGGTAGTCAACTGTAGAGTCTGGTAGCCAAACGAGCATGGTTTACAGCTGGAACTGACTCTTGCTGTCTTGTTGTTGCCTGCGAAAGTGTGATTTGTCACCATACATCTTCTTACCTCTCTGGGGCAGTTGAATAGCCGAGTGCGTTGGATGGCTCCTCCGGACGGATTCTGTGCCGCATTGGTGGAAGAGCTCCTGCCGCATGAATATCATGCAGCCACGGACATGCCTCGGGTCCACTGGTCAAACCAAAGCGTGGCCCCTGTGTCTCACATGGGCGAACCTGTTACATGAAGACGCAGTAGCTTGCGTCTCCAGATAGGATTACAAGACAGGTTCACATACAGATCTATCAGGCTTCCCTTATGTGAGAGCATGACCGACGTCTTTTGAGGGAGCAAGCCGAGAAGGAAAAGCATCTGGGCAGGTTGTGGAGCATGCGTCTGTGAATGGGAGGCATGCTTGTGCCGTGGAAGTGGTGACATGAACTTCCGATTGCCTGGCAAACCTCATGCATGACCTCATGCATGTAGCGGCTCACCACTGCTAGATCCTGCAAGTTGTTCACAGAATTATTTTTCTGACAGCAGAGAACAATATGAGATGGTGCCAGTTTGATGGCACAACCAAAAGCCAAAGAGCTCACCTCCAGTCGCCCAAATTATGGAGCCATAGATAGCCACAGTCAGATAGTCAGTGGCAATTTCCTGCAGACACCTGTAGTTTTTAGACTGTTGGTCGGGCACCTTGCAGCGGAAGTGGCAACTTCAGCGCGGCGCACAAGATCTTCCTGACAGCCAGTTCTCAGTTCTATCATTCGTGCACTTGCCCTATGACCCCGAAAAGGATATCAGCATCTTATTGCTTGCGTTCAGTGCTTGGGTCTCACAATCGCTGGATGGCTTGCTCCAACGGCACTGAGGCAGAGCCACCTCACACGCCCGAAAGGACGGGAAAAGAATGGCATCAGCTGCGCAGGACATTTTTACTACATCAGCCGTTTCATGCAGGGCTCAACTGACAAACCAGTAGTGCCTGCTTTCGCATCCTGTGAGCTACAAGTTGTTTTGTTTAGTAATTATACCGTTAACTTGTGCACTTTTTGGATGCGAAAAGCATGCAAAACAGCGCTGGAGGGGGCGGGCCCCACGATACTCTAACTACATCTAACTACTATGTTGGACGCCTGAATTTGCAAGGTTATGTGGCGCGCAACTAAGTTTGCTGAGTACTTTTGCTCGTTGCTGCTGAGGTCTTCCTATAATTCAAGCTTTTCCCTTTTTTGCATGCGTTGGCAGGATGTGTCAGTGTTAGCATAATCCTTTGTTCTAGACTCTGCCGGCGCGTAAATGTGCGCAACAACTGCTTTGTCGCTTGGCCCTGTCAGCTGTCGCGGGCGTACGAGGAAAAAATCACCTTGTGCTCGTATTGAAAAAATGCGCTGCGCTTATGAGGCATCGTTAAGCATAATGGCGTTCACATTCGAGTGCATCCACGTACCGGAGCATCGAATCTCCATCCACGAGAGCCATGCTGCGACTAGCTATGATTCGATGTGTGTACTTCTCAACCCAGATCCGTGAAATTATTGCCTTTAAGCATTTTGTGGAATGCACTGTTCTTGCGAATCGTGTCAAACAGCTCTGAAACGGTTAGCATGCTTCTGTTCCACGGGACCCTTCGATAGAAGTGCCAGCATGCAGCGCCTGCTATTCTAAACTCAGGTCATGCGTGCCAATATTCCCTGCCGCGCGTGCTTCTAGTTTCGTGCAGGAATCTGAGGAGATTTTTACTTGTTGTTTTCACTGATTTTTTGCCCTAAACCCTAAGCCCTGAACCCCTGTTTGGTTGGCTCCAGAGGTAACTGGGTTGGGAGCATAGTCAGGCTCCGCTTGCTCTAAGTACACCTGCACAGCGGCATTATGCAGCATTCACCAGGCTCCAAAGTTCGAAGAAGCACTCTCCCAGCTGGCTGCCCTACACGCACAGGCGAGCAGCTCTGCGCAAGCACTTTGCATAAGAGCTGATATTTCATGTGCGCCTATTTTTCAGACTTGTGGCTGATAAGTGTGATTGGTCTCGAAGTTGGCAGACGGATGACCTCTTCAAGACTCTGCAGATTCCACCATCACATGTTTGCCAGGAGCTGGATAAGAAGGAGAAAGAGCTGCGCTCGGAGATCGCACGCCTGCAGGTGCCGAATTAAAACCAAAACACGATTGGCTTCACCGTTCAAGTTTCGGACGGCTGAAGAACCATCAGGTCACTAGTTGCCTCTAACCGTTGATACATGACCTGCATGATCTTGGATCCTTGGCACGTGTACTCGCGTTTCACGTGCGTGGTTTTCAGGTCTTGGAGATCTAAACGTACTTCTTCTTGTCTTGCTGGTGCGGTAATGCAATATCGGACCGCTGTGGCCTTTGCGAGAGCGACTGGAAGGCCTCCCTTGTGGAAGCCGAAGCGCTGAAGGCATGGTAGCATGCAGTCCTAATTTTGGTTGTGCACTGATGCTGTGTTTTATTGCTGTCATTTTCACACTCTCCTTTGTACGTGCTGGTGAGAATCGTGATGATGTAGCAAGCTCCTGGTGTACAGACAGCAGCTGATGAACCGGCTGCCCTGGCAGCGGCAGGAAGCCCAGAGTGCATAGCCCATGACCTTGGCCATGGGCATGGTCTCTTGAAGTTCATGATGAAGGGCCAACATTTTTGGGACAGGGAGCTGCATTTTGGCCTGGCCAATCTCCCTTGCATAAAGATCGCCAGAGGCCATGGGGCACCTAGCTGCCTAGCTCAGGTCATTGAAGACATCGCGCAGGATTTGCTCGGGCAGCAGAAGGATACCAGCCAGCTGATGTAGCTTTCCAGCTTCGGGGCTATACTTTGAGAATGCCCAGCTTCACAGAGCTTGATTCAAGTACCTGCAGTATGTAGGCTCAATGATAGGTTGGAGATGGAGTAACCCTACCATCAAGAGCTAAGCATCAGACCTCAAAACCTAACACTAAAACGCCTAGGCCAATACCAAGACTCCAACCTGAACGCTTACCCTGAGAACCCTAGACTCTGACTTCCAAATGCTCGCCCCAAACCTTATAAGAACCCAAAGACCCTGAAAGTTGGCCCCCACAAAAAGCCTTGAGTCCTACCTGACTGAACGGAATCTTAAGGCCGAACATTTGAATCCCTCAATGAAAGCCCTTAAACTAAACATCAAGGTGCGAAGGGATGCTGAAACAGATAAAACATCAGAACCCGAAAGCCCTAAGCATCAAAACCGCGAACCCCAAGCCCTCACTCTAAGAACCCTTGACCCTCAAAGAGCTTAAACGATGCCGCAGCGCCAAAAGCCAACCCTTCAAGCTGCAGCACGAAACATCAAAACCCTGAACCCTGACCGTTGTAATCCTAAGCACAACGCCTGAACCTCTAAACCGTAACCGTAACCACTACAAACAAGACCCAAACCCTGTGTGAGAAACTGGAAGCCGATGCCCTGAAACCCTAAGACTGGAAACCCTTACCCTTAAGCTGCAAAACGTTGAGCCGGAACCCCTCAAACTCAAAGAAGCCTTGAACTCCAAGCATGAGAAACATCAAGTATTTGAACGTAGCCAAAGCAAGCTGCTCACAAGTACCCACGCTTGCGTGATCTTAGGTGGTCATATTTTGCAGTGTTGTACATTGTGCGGGATTCCCGCGGCACATGCCAAAGATGCTGTTTGCACAGTCAACCTATTTTAGGGTCTGTTGACAACGAGAAGGAACTTCTGCATGCGTTGGCAAAGAAGTCTGGATCTTCCGCAGTCTTGTCAGACGGTCTAGAATTCGCGACATCCAATCCACGTTCAAAGAATGCGGGTAGCCAAGACATGACATCAACAACCTGAAATCGTGTGTTTGAGGGTTAGGGTAGCGCCCGGTATCAATTCCGGCAGCATGTTTATCATCTTGAGACATCCGATATGACAATTCAGCCCAGGTGCCTTTGATGACCTGTTGAGAATTGTAACCGCCCAAAGATGCCCCATGTAGATCGAAGTAAGGCGTGACTTTTTCCTCTCTTGTCAACTCTTTTTTGTCAGGAGGCCGAGAGAAACGCGGAGGAGCACATGAAATTTGGAGGCGATTGTGCAACGTGGGTCCATGTACCAGGGCCAGTGCTATGTGTCGTTTGGCTGCTTAACATTGGAAGCTCCGAACAGCTGCTGCCCCCATGATCAACAGCAGCAATAGTCGATTTTTAAGCAACATGCACACAGTGAACACATGAGAAAACCTTGATAGCTACTGGAGGAAGGAACATTGGAATTCATTCTTGATGACCTAGCGATGGCAGTAATTAGTATTAGTTAGTGATAATCCATGGATAAGCTTTGCCAAATATCAGCCCTACAAAGCGTCCACGCGAATACTGTCGGCGATGCAGGAGCAATGAAAGTGTCCAAGCCGGAGCCCCAAAAAAGGCATCCCATTGGGATTCACACGGAGAAAACAACTTTCGAGCTTGCTGTGCCAAAATCCAACACTTCACGGCTACGTGGGTAGTCAAGGCATGTAAGCCTGATCCGAGTTCCTGTTCTGTGGCGGCCGAGGCAAGTATCGTTTACAACCGCGGATGTGAAGCCAGGCCGATGTGCTGGAATTAGATTTCCATGACCCCTTATCTGTGAAAAACACTTCATGACCTGTGCGCTGGACAGGTATGAGGGAGTCAACTTATGGCTCCGATGAAGGCCGCCCGCCGAGAATGACCACTCGTCCCGGCCCCAAATCATGGTTGAGCGTGCGTGCTACTTGATTCTTGGCCAGTAGAGAGTCGGGTAGCTTGCCAAACAGGGCATAAACAAGGCACATTTACATGGCCCATAGTTGCGAAGAAGTTGCGAAGGACGTCATGGGTGTGTTCTATGTCCACCGAGGAGCGTGTGCTTTTCAATGCAAATGTTGATGCACCAGCCGCGTGTAGCTCGCAGGCATAAACCTCCAAACCGCAATGCATGAGCATGACCGAGAACCTCAGCTCAAGCCGCAACATGAAGCATTTGCTGCCAAGGCGAGTTGGTGGATGCATTGGAAAGTGACCCATCTGCAACAGCTAGGTACGTATTTACCTCTTGAGAACTGCTCGAAAACATGACATACATGGGTTGAGATCATACCCGGATCAAGCACTTGGTGCACAATCATTGTTCATTCGTTTCTGTAGCAACAAAGTAAGATCGGTTTGCCGAAGCTTTTCATCACCTGCTGCTCTGGAAGCACGGGAAGACGCTGGAAAGTAGAGTTGTGGAGGCTCGCAGTCGAGAGCTTGCAAAAGGTCATCGAAAGACGTTGGCAGGAAGAATCTTGTTCAGGAGCTCCCTTTGTTGTGGCCGGTAAATCTAATTCAATCAGCCATGCCAAGACCAAGCCCCGTACATGAAGCAACGCGAAGCCAGCAAGCCAAGCCAACTGCAAAGCCTCTGAGCGTTATCGACAACACCTGCAGAATTAGAAATCAAAACTTCAGGACAGGCAAAATGCGAAAAGAACAAAGATACATTCTCAAATTGGTTCTGCAGATTTCAAGTAGACGGCTAGCCTTGTCAGACCCCAGTTGGTAGCTTGGACAGTTCCTGGGACTGTCAAGCTCGCCGTGACCGTTTGAAGAATGAAAGTTGACACCAAGACATGGCGGAACGAGATTGATGTTCCAGGATGTGTCTTTGAAGGTGCTTTTAGAGTTGAGGTCCCAGGCAACACTCCTCAGCCCGCCCAACTTATTTTCAACGTATGCTAGGACATGATGCTTGTCAATTCAGCCGTTCGGTGTATGCTAGCGTTGTCCATCCCCCTTCAGTGGCATTGATGAGGCAGCAAAGGCCTGCTAACGCCGGGCGCATGGCATTTTGAGCTTCTGAAAGCCTGCCATCATGCGGGGCTGGTGGAGTCTGGCCCTGGAGGGCTTGGGTTCAGAAGCATCAGACAGGCCAGATCAGGGTTTCAGGCTTTAAAGCTGGCGCTTGTTTTCGAGGGGTTGGTGTTGTGGGTGGAGCTTCTCGAGGATATGGCTGTTGGAGATTTGTCATCCTGAGCTCACTGCGCGAAGCGAAGCCGTTTGCAACCCCAGACAATGCTGTGCCCTGGCCACTGAACTCACTGAACCCCAAGCTGAAACCTAAACCCCGGATTATTACCAAACAGTAATCAACCCGACCTATCTTGCCAGATAGCTCCGGTAGCTTTCCGGTAGCTGATAGCTCAGGTCCAACATGAATTCAGAGGCCCTGGCTAAGCTGCACAGGATGCAGCAGGAGGGGAAGATGCCGTCCTTGTGTTGCGCGCTCATTCAACATGTCTCGACTCGCTTGGCATGACATTCTCCACGTTTTTGATGCAGCTGCCATCGCCTTTCGCGCGCTGCCTGCCTTCCACTTCTGCCGTTTGCATCAGGGGGCCACGAGATTCAGATAAGCTTGTGATCAACGCTACGAAGATCCATCGAGTCCGCTTTTCGGGGTTCGATGGGAACTCTCTCTTGATGAGCACGCGTATCTAGTATGTAGACTCAGGGCAGAAGCGGGATCAGCTGTCGTTGAAACTAAGCCGCCCAGGCTCATTTCGTTCGCTAGCCCTACGCTGCAATCGCAGCACTCCTGACCAAAAGAGAGATTCACCATCCCCATGAGAAGCAAATTCACCCGCAGAGTAGCCTGGCTAAGACCTGTTCAGTATTTCAGGTCGTTGTGGTATCACAATCTGGGCTTCAGGTGATGCAGGGTTTCCGTCTAATAGAACACGCAAGCGATGCAGTGACCAGGAGATCAGCAAGAAGGAGAAGGTGCTTGAGCATGTCCTTTCAAGGGTCACTCAAAGGTAGGTCCAAGTTATTGTAATCTGGATCGGGTGCAGGAATCTAGAGTTGACGGAAGTCGAAGGTGTCTGCCTTGGCCTTGGACCAAGTGCAAGCGTTGAGTACGCTGAATGAGGTCGAGCTTGCCAGTCGAACGCCAAACTCTAAATTCCAAGCCCATACTCCTGCAACTCTTGTGTAGGCGGAACCCTTTGAACACTTGCTTGCCTTGCTCCGCCCGGAGGCCATTGGTGAGATCTCATCGAGGGTGCGCGGCAAGGCGCGCTGCATAGTGAGGAATGAAACTCTGGCTTTTCAGTCTTATGGCTTTCGCGTACGATGTGCACACAGCTGTTAAGGCTCCCTAGCACTAAAGGCCTCCCATGCGGGATGCGCACCGCATGCAGAAGGGCCGGCGTGCTTGTCGAATCTTGTCAAGGGATTTGCTCTGAAGCCAGACGTCTGGCCAGGAGCCCTTTAGACAATCCGTCTGACCTATTTAAGCCTGGTGAGGAGTCTTGCTGACTGGGCATCCTGACCAGCCACGTGCCAACTATTAAACATGGTCAATACCCCGCCTGAAAGTTACATTCCAGGTTAAGACTCGCAAGCTTCGCCCACAGATCTAGAACATTCTAGAACCTTCCAAGGGGCAAAGCCAATCAAAAGCCTTGCGAGGAGGCCGGCAAGACTGCCTCTCGAAGCATCCAGGAGGTGCAACTGCGAGCCACCAATGTGGATAAATTAAGCTTTTAGGAGCTGGGACCGGCATGGTAAGGAGCAGCAAAAACTACAAGGCTTAGGCGAGTCTTACTGATGGAAGCTTTGACGCAGCGGCTGAACCCTGATTGACGTACCCCAGAACACATGGGATCGCGGTTGTCTAAGAGAGAACATTTGCTTGAAGGCCAGGTCCTGGGCTGGTCTAGGTTGCCTTTAGTCAGCTGGATTCCTCATGGCATGGATCCGTAAACATTGAAAGGTGAGCCTCAACTGCATTGTCGAAGCCTGAGCGATCTTCGAGGAGGGATTTTGCACAAATGCTGTTCTCTCTCGCGCACTTTTGGGTCTTTTACTAGGCTTCCCTGCAGGTATCACTTCTGAGACTTCACCTCTGAGACTTGTAAGGATTTGGTGAAGCAGACCACTTTGGTGAGCGTTTGATCGCAATGGCTTGTGGTCCTTTCATGTATTCAGGGGCCTGTTGATGCTGGTGCTGACGAAGTCATGAGCAAATTATGGCAGACTGAACGCAAAAGCCTTAACCCTGTTAAGCCTGCTAAGCTAGTTGGATCATCAGTTTGAGGGTGCTCCGGCCACGCATGAGTTCCAGCGTCAGCTTCAACGCATGACGCTGAGTTATTCTAGAAAGGTTTCGGGGTTTTCCTTTTGAGTCTTTGGGTTCTGTGAAGCTAGCAAATTCCCAAAGTCAACTCATGTCCAGAATTTGTCATGGTATCGTTGCTCAGCTTTGCTCAGCATTTTGCCGAGTTGAGCAGCCGGTCGTTTGGCCTCTTCGTGGCTTCCATGATCGTCTTCAACTCGATTTTGCTTGGTTTGGATGTGAAGCGCAACAAGTCCTACCTGGAGGCTCAGGTCGGCAGCCAGCCCGGGGTTACAGTGGAGCTGCCTTGCAGTAATTATGTCAGGGGTGTTGCGCAAAGAAGAAGCGATGTGCAGCATACTGCAGCATTACTAAAGGCCTCCTTTATACAACAGCTCATCAAGGCAATCGCACGGACAGTATTTGATGGATCTGGCCGCGCAAGCTGCGGAGAGATCCGCGTAACAGGATCTAGGAAGACGTTCTTGATGTTCAGATAAACTTGCCAGCTTTGCTGCATTCAAGCCTAGAAAAAGTTGCAAGAAGTCCCATCAGCTGTAACCTTTCTGGACCCATGGTCGTCGTGCAGTATGGGAGCTGCAAGTTTTGATACAGTGAGCGGACTTCTTTTTGTGCTCCGCTGCCCTTCAGGGAGAACTCTGGGGAATCAAACTTATTTGTCCTCGCTGTAGCATTCCCGCTTCAAACTTGCAGGGGCATTCCCCCACCCCTAGTGAGCCTTCCTGATCAAATAGCTCGCAGATCCTCCTTGTGCTGGGCGAGATCTGCAATGGTTTCTTCTTCATTGAGCTCTGTCTTCGTCTCTGGTGTCGCCCGGTCGCACATTAATGGCAAACCTATCCAGTCCAAGCTGAAACTTCGCACAACATCATGCCTTTCAGTGCTTGAAATGCAGGTCACCACGACACGCCAGCACACCCACCAAAAGAGTCTCAGTACAGTTGGAGATTCTTCACTTGAGACTCACTGGTTACCACAGGCTACAAGGGCAGCTTCTTCTACGGCGAGGAAAACGGCTGCAGCCCTAATAATTCCTACTGGTTGTCGCTGTGAGTTCAAGCAGCTTGCTCTTCAGTCTTAGTCTCGACTATAAAGCTGCGCAGCCCAAGTTTTTGACTGGCCTGGCCTGGCCTTGATGCTCTGGTCACCAAGGCTGGAACTTGTTCGACTCCTTTCTGGTTGTTTCATCAGTGCTGGATGCCAGGGCCTCGTATTCTTGTTTGTGTTCAGAAAGGATGAATCCCTGGGCAATCAGCCAGGTTATCTTGACGTACACTGCTGCGGACATCTCCCCAGCCTTGGCTGCCAGCATGAAGATGCTCAAGCTTTTCAGGACCCACACGTGCTTGTTTGCTTCACGTTGCCGAACCCAGTCCAGCTTGATGTAACCAGAGATCTCAGACTCAGGGGGGGCATCGAGCTGTCACACTTACAGTTCTCAAAGAGACATGCGTCGTTGCAAAGGTCCTTGCTTAGTCATGCTTCCCTCGCTGTAGCCATACCTCAAAGAATGTCTGACTAGCTAATTGTATGGTTACGGCTTTAGCCGCTGGAATCTGACACCTTTCTGACACCTTTTTGACAGCTTTTGGCCTTCGCCTTTGCAGGATCATGCGTGTCTTCCGAGTCTTCCGCTTCTTCCGTGAGTTGGGGAACTGGGCCATGATGATTCTGGCCCGCATCATCAGCATGAACACAATATTTTGTAGGGCATGGTTCAGATCAAGGACTCATGCCTCAAAGGCTGGTAGGCCAGCCCGGGATCTCAAGTTCCAACCATTTGTCGGCAAGCACCTGCTCAGGATCATGGACTCCTTGAAGTCCTTGTTTGGAGCGTTGATCCTTCTCGGCCTCTCAACCGAACTTCTGCGAAGTAATGTGGGAGTGATGCAGACTTTCAAGTGGGGGTATACAGGTATATCAGAAGCTGTAACTCGGGCATTTTGACCATCCGTGGTGCACACTTCATCATAGTGCCAAGAGGCGGTACCAAGAGGCGGTACAAGCAGTGACGTAGAGCTTTCAGGAATCCAGGTCGATGCAGGGTTGTCATTGAACAAAGGGGAGCTGTGGGCTGAAGGAGACTCAACGGCGGCTTAAGAGAAAGTGTGTTGACGGCAGCGGCAAGTCATCCATTCTTGGAGTCCTGCAGGTCCGGGCTTAGGGCCCCGCCAGGACATAGTGTTGACGTTTCTTTTCAAGCTCGGAATTCGAACACATTTTGCTTACGTTCTGTGTTGCTGATGTTGGCTTGCAATACTTTTGCAGAGCCGTTTGGGGTTGAAAGATCGTTTGACAATATTGAGAAAGCTGGGTCTCTAAGCTCAAGCCGCACTCAGGCATGAGCACGTTTGGCTGCGTGACCCGGAACTGTCTGTTACAGATGGCAGAGTCTGCACCCACCTCTCAGATGTGAACCCGCCTGATCGGGGGGATTAATTCAGAGGCATCATCGTATATGTCTTTGCTGTGAGCCTTTCGATGAACACCGCAGACTGGCTGATCCAACAGGACCGGCTATGATAGCTTCTTCTTTTGAGATTCGAGCGTGTATCAATTCAGAATATTGCTTCTCATCAAAGTCTGGACCACGAACGTTGAGATGCAAGCAGGGCAAGGGCTGCTGTTGGCTGGAAGCCGGCACGGTGCAAAATTTCCTCCTTACTGTAGCACGTTGTGCAACAGTTCATCAACTTGCAGGGTGTGTTGGGGCCGGTGGGTAGAACATATTCAAGGAACTGGGAGGAACCACTTGAAAAGTCTGATGTCCTGAATGCTCGCTTCAGCATCCATGGACCGCCGCGCCACCTCGGGTAGGCGGGGGGGGGCAGGTCTGTTACGGGAGGTTAAGACAGGAGAGGCTGGGTTAGCTATCGGTGGGCTGTTTCGAGAGGTTGCAAGAGGTCGCCTGCAGCAGGGAGCCTCGTCTTCTGACCCCGAGAGCACAGCGATCCATACACACTGAACCTCCATCTCTGTACTTCTGAGCCGTCTTTCTTCTGCACTGGCCAGGACGCGGCAAATTCAGTGGATCGAGCGTTGATTGAGGATGTTGAGACCTGGTTTGGCTCGCTGGGCTCGACTGCACCACGGCGTAGTCGGAGCGTGCCAGCACATGTGAAGTTTTTGGCTCATGGCTTGACTGTCACAATCCGAGTTCAGAGTGTGCCACAGAACTAGCTGCAGGTACGCAGGGACTAGAGACCTAGAAGGTTTGCACTTCCGCGGTGTGTTCGCATCCACTCCTTCAAACAGAAGAACTAACAGGTAACACAGATTTGGCGCTGCTTGTACGACACGGTTCAATCAAGTCTTGTCAATTTCTCATTCACAATTTATACCTTGAGGCATTGTTGGTCAAATTTGAGAACGTGCTTTCAGAATCTTCCGCAGTAACAGGTTTAGGTTGAGCCGTGGCCACACCGAGCATTTGTATGGAACAATCTTGTGCGGCAGCTGTTGCAGCTTGGTAACGTTCCGGTTTTGTTTGTGGCTGAGCCCATGAGCATTGCCCTGTTAGCAATGCATTCCCGGACTTAGGCGTTCACAGGCAAGAAAGCGCTTTTCCTTGGCTTGGTTGACCCTGGTTGGCCCTTTGCGTAGTTGATGCGTTTCCTCTCAAGGCAAAGCTATAATATATTGACATATATCGACGTTCGCCGTAGCGGGCCTTTCAAACTTGGGCAGTGTGTTCTGCTGTGGTAGAGGGCCTGGCTCATGAATGTCTTGCTCAGCCTCACGCGGACCTCACGCTACCTCGCGCGGACCTGGTGCAGCGCCATGAAGTGGACGAAGATTACGGTCCACAAGTAATTGCTAAGAGTGTGGCTTTTGGGACTTTGCGGGATGGATTCGTCCAGATTGCTCTGCGGGCTAGGATTGCAAACCATCCATGAATCAGGATGCCAAGACTTGCTGGCGCCCCCTGGTTTAAAATGACGCCTCAAAATGCGCCGCGCCCCATTGATAGGCATGAACAAAAAACGTGAGACCAGCTTTTTGGGTCCGCTTAACCAACATGTCACATGCTGCGCAACGGTCTTTGCTGCAAAAGGCACTTGTTATTGTCGTACATGGCGTTTCATCGTTTCTATCTTGGCGCAAATCCCGTGTGAGCGTGGGGAGGCGTGACTTCACGTGGCTTGGCGTGACGTCACCGCTTGTAGTTCCAAAGTATGAGATCCATTTAGGAGAAAGTCAGGCCATTGTCCATCGAAGGTGTACACGTTGATGCTGTCCATCCTTGGGGGCGTTAGCTGGCACATCGTTTGCCAGGACCTCGGCAGGTTTGGGTCAAAGCCTTTGAACTACGTCTCGGGTGACCATCAAGACTTCAGGTGAAACATGGGTTATTGCAAAAAGATCACCCTGCCCCAGAACGCTTTCAGAATTCAAGCAGCTGCTCAAGGGATTTCCGGTCGGGCCTCGCGGTCTCGCTGGGTTGCTGGTCTGGCTTTAGATTTGTTTGGCTTTGGTGAGTCTCTGAGTCTAGACTATGTAGCTTGCATCTTAAAGGGCTTGCGAGTTGAGATGGCCTTGCAGGGATTTCATCAGGGTTGTTACAAGCGGCCTCTGTTGTGTTGGGGACCCCGCTTCACCTGGATTAGGAACTTCTCTGGACTGGTGATGAAGTGTGCAAGTTTTTTCTGCGAGAATGTCAAATAAGCTCTGAGAGGCCAGACTGCCCACTGAAGGGTGGTTGGTGGAAGTGACCCCTTTTCCCTGCTACTGAGCAGAGCCTCCAAACGAACCTGTGACCCTAGCATTGTTGAAACCCGCCTCACCATTCAGACATTTTCAGAGCCGTAGTGCACTTGCCAGATCTTGCCAGGTGACCTCCTCTTCAAGATTGACATCCTGTCAGCTGCGCTGTTGCTCTTCTATATCATGTTCACCATCTTTTCAGTGCTCAATGTGATCACAGGAGATGGTGATATAGCTCAAGCACACGTTTTCTGTCCAACACGCCGGTTGCCATTAATTTGCCTTCGCGGCCACAGGTTCTCATGTTGCAGCACCATCCGGGTGTGCAATGACGATGTGCATTGATGCATGTGTGCCAGGCATTGCTAGGCGGCTGAAGGCAGACAAACTTGATAACATTTGATAACCTTTCACGATGTTACCAAAGCCGGGCTCCTGGCAGGAGTGTTTGTGGACTCTGCCATCCAGACCACGAATTCACAACGAGACATTCAGATCGAGCGCGAGCTTGAGCTCAAGGAAGCCATGGACGATGCGTTTTCCGCCGTATGTTTGAAACCCAATGGTCTGTAAGTGCCTCAAACCAAGCAATTCTAGGTAGCATCGCGCATATCAGGCAACAACCCCCCCCACCCCCTCCCTCACTAGATCGGCGCTTCGCATCATACATCTTGTCAAAAGATTCAGGTAAGTCTCCTAGATCCTAGCACGAGACTCGGATGTTTTGTCAATACTTAAGCTCCAAGGTTTAGACGAGTTAAGGATCTAAATGCGTCGGGCTGAGCTGGTGTGCAGGACTCCTTTCTGAAGTCGTTGAAGGACTTCTTCGAAGCTTTGGACACTGACGGCAACGGTGCAATCCACCTGGATGAGATTAAGATCATGCTGCAGGAGCCCGTCTCCTTCTGCTCTCGGAGTTTTTAGATATTGTACATTCAACCCCATACTGGTGCCTCCTGAGGATCCTACACTCGCTGCATACTTTGCTGCGCCTTGGATGGCTCCCAGTTTCCGGTTCAAAATGCAAGCTTCAGCCTGTGGACGTGTGGCAGGACAAGGTATAGTTCGCCCCGAGATCCCACAACAGACAAAAAGGGTGTTGGGGGGGCAACACTCTTTAAGTCCAGGTTTCTCAGTCGCGTGTGCTGTAGTTGGCGCGATCTTTCGATTGATGTCACCAGGCTTCACAAACAAAACTTCAGTTCGGGGAAATCATAAGCTAGCATAGCCATGTTCCAGCCAGGGTTAGGTAAAGATGGATTCTATGGAGATGGGCTCAGGCTCCCCCCTGTGTGGAAAAGCCACATCATGGGTTCCAATGCAGACTGGAGACCCTAAGTCTGCTGCCCAGCAGCGTTTTGCCCCATGAGGTCTGCAGAAATTGGCTTGGAAACCCTGTAAGTGCAGATCTAATTGCCAGAAACCTGGCAACTGCAGGTGCTTGGGTTCGACGAGGTGAATGCGCACCAAATCTTCCACTTGCTTGATGACGACGAATCTGGTGAGGCAGGTGAAGCATGAGCAAATTGAGCAAAACTGTGTTTCGAAGCATGGCTTGACTTTGAGGATTCCATCGCTTTGGTGTTCGTGTGTCATCATTTGTACCATGCCGGAGCAGCAGATATGATGCGACTGCTTGTCTCAGGTGTTCAGACAAGGTGTGAATATCTGAGTTGGAGAGTGCAACATTTGTTCGTTCATATATCTTCATATCTATTTCAGACGCATGCCTGTGGCTGCCCTAGAGGTAGGGCCAGTCAGGGTCGAAGCAAGGCACTGGCAAGTAAGATTCCTGCAAAGATTTCATTCTGCACTTACTGGATCGACCTTCACGGACTTATCTCCGGGCAGTGGGGCAGCTGGCTTCTTCAGACTTGTGAGGAATATTAACACAAGAGACCACAAAAAGCATCAAACATGCGACCCTGAAGGACCTCCACTTGCTTCTTCATGTCTGTAGTGTTTGAGCGTTTGCAAGCAACCCTCATTGCTTGGAATGCAGCAAGCTAGCAGTCAGCAGGTGAGTATCCAAGAATTCCTGGATGGCTGCGCCAAGCTGAAGGGACAAGCACGGAGCATTGATGTCCATGCGATCATGCACCAGTGCAGGCAGCAGCCTTGGCCTGTCATGCGAGACAAAACAGCAGACAGAAGATGCTAAGAGTCTAGAAGTCCCTCGACATCATGAGTTTCCTTCGTGCACTTGTTACCAATGCCAGGCTCTGGTTGTCTGGACCGTGCCAATCCGAAGTTCTTACTGCTTGCACGTCTGCAGGGCGCTCCACAGGGATATCAGCTTCGTCGGCTCCCAGCTGGGTGTTGACGTCCAGCAGGCGGCGCATGCGAGTCGGCAACGCGGCCGGTTTCCTAAAGAACGGTCTGAGGTGGGACTCCTGCTTGAGGCAGTTTGTAGAAGAGCTTGGCGTGTCTGACCGGCTTGACTCCCTTTGACCCCTTTCTTGGTAGTATGTCTCGATTGTACAGTGAGAACATGGACGCAGGTTCCTGATGACGAGCCCATAGGAAGCAAAACTCAAGCACATGTAATGGATTGAAGTGATGGTCTTCCGGTCTAGCGAGAGGCATCCAATGGATCAACATTTCTTCTCCTGAAGATGCAGGGGTACTTCCTTGTCTTGATGACTCTGCATCACGCCGCGCTAGACAGGTTCTTGGCGATGTAAACGTCATTGCGCAAGATATCTTTAGAATTTACTTGGAGATGGTTAGGCTGAGTTTCGCGGAACTATGGCATGCTGCATGCTCGGGCAGGTCTGCCCCGCAAATGATGCCCAAGCCCAAATACCTTGCCATACCTGATGAAAAAGCTAAGGCAGTCACATTGGTTTGGGCGCAACACACAGCTCCTTGGCTCGTTTGGGTCAGTCTGGGTCAGCAAAAACGTTTAAGACACCAAACCTTGCAACCAGGACCAAGTAGCTACAAAACATGCAAGAAAACGTCAAGCACACCCGGCTCTGCGTGCACCAGTGGAGCTTGAATTGGCGGAGATCGCACAAGATGATTCCTCTCTTTAGTAGTTGAACAGTTGAACAGCTTCTGGTGGCTTTGATACCAGAGGGTCGCTGGACCAAACATGCTGCAGCACTACCCCAGCCGTAAGCCTAGACAGGCCTGGAGCAGATTCCAGCTCCTGATTCTTCTACTCACATGTACATGCCAAAAGACTTCACCAAATGAAGAAAAAATTGCTCTGAAAGCGCCCCTGGTTCAAATGAGCCAAGGACTAGCTAGCAGCCAGTGAGTAATGACACAACGGAAGCTACTCGCGTTTATTACGACAGCTACTCCTTGGAGCTTTTGAAAGTTCTGGTTTGCCAAGTATAGATTCTTGGGCTAACTTTTTGGACCATTTGGCATGATAATCCAGAGTACACGGCCTGCTTGAGTGGAACTTAATCCGTTCCCCTCGTTAATAAGCATTACCGCCAACAGTAAACAACCCTTCCCAGAAAATCCAAGATCATGGAAGGGTACTTTGTCAGAGGCAAGATTAGCCGTTAAATGGGCCCATCAGGGTTGAATTGCTACTGAACTGGGGGTGTTGAGATCCAGGAACGTTTCATTTACACTAGTGTAAGCTGGTTTGACGAGAAATATTAGCTTCGCAGATTGCCGTGGACTGCATGAGACAAAGCCGCCCCTTAGAATACAACAACTCGGGGGTTTGGTTATTAGGGGAGGGGGGATTGTCGTATAGCATTTTTGGGGGTAAGGGATTAAATGGTCCTCCTAAATAAATCCAAATAGTGGCATTAGGATTCTGCATGATTTCCGTTTGGGACAATGATGCGCTCATGAAGCTTGCATAGGCCTCTGTATAACTCAAACAAACAATGTTTCTCTAGGAATGCATGATGTTTCGTGCCAGTGATTTTTCATTTTTGAGCAGGGGGACGTGAGGGATGAGAATCGTTATCATAAAATGACTGTATCCGGAGAGCCAGTGCAGAATGTTTGGAGTTGATGCAAGTCTCCACCATACATGGAGTAATTACTGGCTTTCGTCCGCATTGCTCTCAAGTTGTAAAGAACAAAATAAGCAAATGAAGGGTAGCCGCTACGATGACAAAGCCCAAATTCCCCCGGCTGCGCCAGGGTGTCGGTCCGTCAACCAACGGGAAAACCATCAGTCAGCGCTCCACCGGAGCCTCCTCGTTGAATAGAACCCCTCATGTCAAGGCCTGTGTAGGTCACGAGCCTGAGAGGTTTAGTAGCTACTGCACCGAGGCCGGCCCGCCCAACTGCTGTAAGAAATCGCTGCCGGATTTGGCTAACCCTCAGAACACGATAGAACACGAGTATGAGGAGCATGGACGGTGCCGGCCTCCCTCGCAAACTGCTGGGATTGCAACCTTCAGCTTTTTCCGCCTAGCGCATCCAAGTCTTGCCGGTTTCGAATACCCACGAAGGTTAGCAAGATTGCCGTTTGCATCAATTCCCTGTCAGATTGCGGCCCCTCATACCAGGCCTCAAAGGCCAAGTCGAGCAAAGTTTCAGACGCAGCGAAGCTGCTGTTCGAGACAACTTGCCGGAGCTGAACGGCACCGTTCGGAAGGCGGTGTTCACGACGAAGACGGAGCAAAAATAGAAATCGGATGTGGAAATCTCCAGTCCAAATTGGAGTAGATTCCAATAGCTTCCTGCATATGCAGCAATTCGACGCAGCCTTTGCTGTTCACTGAGCCAGCAGAGAATGCCTGTTACAACCGTTCAAAGCTTCAGGAACTTCAGGACTCTACGCAATGCGCGAGGTCAAGTGTTGCGTTCAAGAAGGCCTTGCAAAATCCACAGTGCCCAGCCTCAATGTATTGCAATGTCTGCTAGAACGTGGCAGTCAGCAGCTATGCGCTTCAGTTTGTTTACGGGTGGACAAGTATCTACCAACAGCGAAGGCCGTCAATTGACCTTCCGAGTGGTAGCAACCATTCTAAACGCAGTTACGAATCAACAGGTCACATTTACTTTCCTTCGGAGACTGCTGCATAATTCCGCCACGCCCATTGCCGTTGCCGCAATGGGAGATGAGGTCCGGCACCTCAGCAGCTATGAGCGGAAAGGAAGCCAAGCGATGCTAAGCGTAGGGGTAAGCGTAGCATAAGCAGTTCCTGGAGTGAGCTGAAGGGGGTGTCACGCTGTCCACTGGTTCCTTTGCAGGCGGAGGATGGTGAAGCATTGGCTTCACTGGTGGCCGAGAATGAGGCCAGGCCTGTTTGCCTGTTTGATTTTTGTATCTTCACTCTGACTACCTCGCAGCCGGAATTTCAAGCTTGAGTGGCATTCCTTTTAAGAGACGGCAAATGGAGAGAGTCAGCCCTGATGTATGCTTTTCTCAGAGGACCTCGACTTCAAGGAGGATGGAAGTGGCAAGGCCAGGAACGGGTTTCCTGGGAAGCGGATTCCCACGGAATCTTACACAACCCAAGTTTCAAGTTCCTTCCCGCTCTCACCGAATCATGCAGCAGAGAGGTGAAGTGAAGGGGTGTCGAACAGATCAATGCAACAGTCTACTTTTGAACGGCCAGGTTGTCGTGAAGTCAACCGGCCACGAGATGCCTCCCAGGCTGGAGGCCACATGACTTGACGAATCGGGCAGAGCTCAGCTGACTCTTCAGCTGCCGAAGGTCGTCAAGACTTACCTCAATGGCTCGAAGTATCGCAAGGCCTTGATTCAACTGGCTGGTCCACAAGCGCTGTTTTCCTGCCCATGAAGGCGCGGGAATGGTATGGCTATGACTTCAGCAAGTTCGAGCCACACATTGTTCCGATCAAGACTCAGACCTCAAGCCTTGTTAAGGGGTCGCAATGCTTCAGGACCCCGTCTGGCATGTGCGACGGCTCACGGTACTTATCAATGCTGGAAGCAAGACGCCATTAAGCCTGAGCAGCTTCTGCTTGATGCTAGAGGCATGAAAAGCAGAAGAAGTTTCTCTTCTGCACAGTCCGCGGCTAAGTCCTTGTGTTTGCATGTGGGGGGTAGTTTGACACCAAAAGAGGTGACCGGAACCACTTTGCCAATGCAGCCCAAGAAGGCAGGTGCCACATGTTTTCAACACGTTGTGTGTTGAGGTAGCCGGATTGATGGAATGTTGACATTTTGCACAGCAGTTAAGTTACTGGAGGGCTGCTCTACCTGCGCTTGCTGGTTTTACTTCTGGCATGATTCTTGCTGACATGCCTTGCCAGGTCGAAAGGCACATGGAAAGCAAGCGATACAAGGACCGGGTCAGGGTGGGCTCTTGCAAGAGTTGAGAGCGCAAGCTGGAGGAGTTAGTGTTGGGTCGGGGAACTAGACATTTTTAGTATTTGGAAGGGCTGGGCATGCTCTGGTTTGGATGCACAGAGCAGAGATGGCCAATATGTGGCAATACTGTTGAATTCGTTAGCTCTTTCGGGGTGCTGCGTTTATGCTGCCTGCATGCAGCCTTGGGAGGTGCAGGTTGTGCTTGTGCAAAGTTTGTCGCTACGTTCGTCAAACTTCCTCTGGGTCTTCCTGGAATTTGACCGTTTTAGACAGCTTTTTTGAGCAGCCCGTCTTTTTGCAGGAAAGCAGCTCTCTTGGCAGAAGCCGTGCTGTATTCTTGTCATCTGAGCATGCAAGCTCAGGTGACTGCAACTCCTTGTCGACAGGAGCTCCTCCGAGTAAAGGAGGAGCAAGCCAAGAAGAAGGCTGAGAAACAAGACAAGAAAAAAAAGCTCAGGCCGGAGTCTGCATGCGCCGGCGTGTGCACAGTTTTTCAACGTGTGCAACGCCGAAGTACTACCGCTTAGTCTAGAGCCTAGTAATGCCTAGTACAATTCCCTGTTTTTGTCAATGCTGGACTCTCCTTAGAATGTGTGGGAATGTGAATTTGGAGGAAGCCACAATATTCAGAAGCAGAGGGCGTTCTTTATTGCGCGTGCGCCCCCTCAAAACTACACTAGAAGCAACAGATGCAATTGAGCGCCATTTTTGGTACGTTGTTATGATTCGCAAGGTGCTGGACAGGTCTGGCCTAGCTCCTGTAAAATGAGGCTTGCTGGATGCTATTGTAAGAAAGCCAAGCGACATGGCCATCAAGCTATGACTATGCTATGGTCTGAACGACAGTCTGCAGCATGCATTGCACATCTAGGCGGCCTAGGCAGCTAGGTGTAGGATGCCCAAACGAGAACCTCTTCGAGATTCTGTGAAAATTGGCTCTTGGATTCAAGCCACAATCATTCAAAGCTGCAGCCTGGTCACCAAGCACATGAGATGTGACTGCCATCTGAGGGCCCAGGCCAAGGGAAAGATTAAAGCCAAAGGAGCCAAGGCAGATATTGCACTCCAGACCAGCGCAGAGAGCAGTTTCATGTTTCATTTGCTTCATCCCGATTGGTGTTGAAGCAAGCTCAAAGCAGCCGGTCATTGGTTCTTGCATCAGAAGAGCAATGGAGTTTGACGGTTGACGTTCACATTTGACGTCCAGGGCGTTGTCTTGTTTGTGGGGGCAGGACAGGTCAGAATTTGATCTGTAAGGGAGGCATTTGTAACACTCTGTGACACAAAGTCCGAACCAATTGCTCCATGGTGACTACTTGATTGACGGACGCCTGCATTCCTTGATTGATCCAGTCACATCGACGAGGCATCTTCCATTAAGCTTTTGAGCAGGCGTTAAAGCCAAAGGCGAAGCTACCTCCGGCCTGTGCCTCATTTCGTTCTGCCCTGTTCGAGCCTCTAAGGCACCTGAGTGGAAAGTGTAGAGTCTAGAGGCCCGGGTGGACCAGGGCCGGGGAGCTCTCACTCCTGCGCGCCTTCCGTGTCGGCACGCATGCAATGCATTCAGATCTTATGACCGCCAGGCTATGTTGACTGCAGAGTGCGTAACAAAAGTAAGAGGAGATGGCAATGACTGCAGACATGCCGCTATTGGTACTGCTGCTGCTACTACCCGTGCTGTTGCTGCTGCTGCTGCTGCTACTACTACTACTACTACTACCTGGACCCCGCAGATCCCACGTTTTTATGGGTCACAGAAAAAAGCCTGGTTCTGCATACGAAAACCTGGCTTTCAACACTACGCCCCGTATTTTGCCACTGACCTGCATTTTGTATGGTCTCACTTTTTCCTAGCGAATTGTGTGCCAAAACTATCCCAAGATTGTCCCGGATACGGACATAACAAAAGGCCAGCCGCACGTTAACTTTCAATTCCGCACGCGCCCCATGATTTTTGCTCTGATGCGGCCCCTCCGCCCAGAAAACCTCAAGCAAGATACGAGAGCTCAAAGCTCGAGTGGCGCAGACATTGGAAGCACTCACCGAATAAGCTAGGGCTGTCTCTGTCAAATTTCAGTGGTCAGGTAGGTCCCGCAGAATAGGCGTAGCTTGTTACAGCGTTTTTGTCTAACGTCAAGGAACACAAAGTAGACGATCTTGCTAGGCAGTAATTGCTTGCTATACGTGGCTCGCGAGCGTGTGCACGCCAAGGACCCAGTAGCCAAGAACAAGGCCTGCTTCAGAATTCAGAAGGTCACAGGGCATGATTGGTTTCGCCCTTCCCATTATGCGCACTCCAACCCTATATCTAATCAACAGCTCAATGGGAGCCACGCCGGCTACATGCCACATTTTTTGTATTGTGCCATGTCCCACGCCACGCAATTTTGAAGGGCATCGCTCTTAGGACGGCGATGGCCCTGAGCCATGTGGTGGCCCAAAAATTTTGCCCAAAATCTAGAACCGTCATCCAACATCTGGGCTTGCTAGGTCGAGTGCCGTTTCGTAGAAATTTGCAATTCGTCCGCAGAAGAATAAGGAGCTAATGACACAACACATTTCATTTACAAAAAATGTTGCTTTGCGTTGATTGATTGAAATGCCAAAGCCCTTCCAAGCAATGCCCTTAATTGTTGTTGATGGCACGTATGCGCGTACTTTTTCTGCACAGGGCCTGTGGCCTTGGTCTTCGCTACCGAAATCACGCGGTTTGCCTAGATGCTTAAAAGTTGAGAAAGCGTACGGTGTCTGGCAGTGGCAATTTTGACGTTCACTGACACCCGACGACCTGTGATACAAACGTACTTGAAATACAACAGGGCTCTGTCACTCTCTCCAATCTTGCGACAAGAACGTGAGCCGTGTGCACGTTGCAATGTTTGTACTGGCTGCATTAAGTACATTGCCAGACTGGTTTTCCAGCCCATACGCGCCCCATGCCGTTGATCAAACAAGGTGCGAGTGCTGTTCTGGATCCAAGCTCATGGCTGTACAATGTTTTACGCAGTTTAACCTGGTTTAAGAAAATTTCACGGGAAGTAAAGGAGAAAGACAGATTACGTACAAAATACGTATTTTATACGTATTTCGCTCCTGTGGACAGCTGTACCCGTACAAAGGCTGTATTTTTCCGTACAAAACCCGTAAAAAGCCGTACAAAAATACGTATAAAATACGTATTTTCACTGTTTTTTGAACACTTTCTGTTTGGGAGTTTTTGCACAGGTTCAGGCAGGTTCTTGTTGGAATATCTTGCTTATGAAGACCACCAAAATTTCCAGTTTCAAGCCCATCAAGCATTCGTTCAAGAAAAACGTCCGCCCCTCCTTGCTCCCAGTTTCCATTGCTGGTGGCCTATTCCATGACAAGACTGTCAGAATCTTCAACATCAACAACGATTGGTGAATGGTATGGCTGTCATAGCAGCGCTTTGACGATGTAAATTTTGTACAGAGCAAGGCAGCCTCGTTTGCGAGATGAAGCCTTACACGTTTCTTGGTGTTAAATGTTTTCACAAGTTCGACGTCATTGATGAGCTCTTGGGGTTTTCCCAGGCCTCTAGTTGCTTCGATAGTCGCTGATGAGTCATTCTAAATTTGTATCTGCAACATATTTCTTGCAAAAGTTTCATTTGGGCCCATCACTATAGCACGGGGCAATTTTAGCTGTGCGAAATTCGTGTTTTGTTCTCATGGGCAATGAAACTTGTAGGAGTTGTCAGCTTGTGTTGCCTTGCAAGGCTAGAACCACTGTGGCGAGTCAGGGGCCAAAGCCGACAAGACATTTCAACCCCGGTTGCAAGCTTCTCAATTCAGGTCTTTGCATGGCTTGCGACCAGCAAATTGTAGCTGGGGCAAATAATGCAATCAATTTTCGTGTCAGAAATGCAGTTCGCGCTGCTTCCGCTGGGTTTCCGCGCGTTGTGTGCCTTTCTGCTGCATGGGTTCGCGCTTGTACCAAGCCTCTTGAGGGGTTGCTGTTGCGAAGTGCAAACTCACGGTACTGTCTAGGAAAGTGGCATGGTGAATGTGGGGGTTGCGGCGGAGGGGCAAGTACGCATTTGTAAATTTTGGACGAAGGGAGCCGGACCTTCCACGCTATATGTCTCAGCTCGAAGGAATGCACGCCTGAAAGTTCACAATGATATCATGATACATGAACAACATCGTCAAATATACCTGTTGTTCATGCAGAACATAGCGGAATTGGCAACATGCCTGCTCTGAAATATTGTTCTTCATGCGCAACCAATCAGGATGGGCATGCATCAAACGATATTTGTTCAAAAGATACGGTTCGTGAAGTGATTAGCATCAAAACAAGCGAATGCTAGTTTGAGTTCGTTTGCAACCGAAACGCTCAGGCCCGAATTGAGACATCCCGTGAAGCGCTGCAACAAGATAGTTTCCATGTTTTTGGCACACGACCCGTGTTTTTGACAAGCGTCCTATTTCTTGATTCGAAAAGCTGGTCGGCCAAAAAAAAGGAGGATCCGCGGGGTCCAGGTACTACTACTACTACTACTACTACTACTACTAGCCGTCCCCCCCCTAGGGCCTACACTTTACTTAAAGATAGAATTGAATATAAATTCCCCGAAGAGGCGGCCAGCAACAGTAGTAATGTTAATGTGGCGATTGCTGCCCAGACCTATCAGGCGTGGGTTAAAGTGGCCATCTGTTAGGGGTGTTACGTGTTAATTTACTGGAATATTATGTCATTAAGAGAGCCCAAGGGCCGAGAGGTTCGCGGGAGAGTCTATAGACGACGAATTTCAAATGATCTAGAAGAGGAGATGAAAAGGAGCAGAGACCGGAACCTGAGAAGTTCGCGGAGAGGTGTAGAGGAGGAGTGTAAAGGGAGTTGAGGCGACGATTTGTTTAGCTTCTTGGATGGGTTTGGGAGCTTATGGCCCCCTATATATACCTTCATGATTGTCCTAGAGGCAATTGAAACCGGAGCCTTTTTCAGGTTTTCATAGATTTCCTCCCGTTTGGGGATGAATTTCTCGGGAGATTCTAGGGGCTCAGAAAACGGCGATTTCTGTCCTAGAGGTAATTGAAATGGAGCCTTTTTCCGGCTTTCCTAGATTTCCTCTCTTTTCTAATGGGGCGGCTGCTGCAATCGCCATGCTTGCTCAGAGCATTTTTCCAACTCTGACCAAAGTCCTAAACTAACTGCTGCTGAATGGTCGCAAGTATGTGTTTTTTTCCCGAAAAATGTAAACATCTTCAAGATGCTCGGCACGAGGCTGATTTTCCTGTAGGGATCTCAGAAATTATCATGTTCGAACCTCTTTTAATTAAGCCGCCTAATGGATTCTAGTAGAAATCCAATTTGGGGGCCATATATGGAGGTCAGAGAATGCTTCCGAAGGCCGAATTCTTGTTTTGAGCCTCCTTTGTTAAGCCGCCTCATAAACTCTAGTAGAAACCTATTAGGGGCCATATATGGAGGTCAGAGAATGCTGCCGAAGGCCGAATTCTCATGTTTGAACATCCTTTATTAGGCCGCCTGATAGACTCTGGTAGAAATCCATTAGTGGGCCGTGTATGGAGGTCAGAAAATGCTTCCGAAGGCCTTAAAGGAAAGTCTTAAAGTTGCCACCATCAAATTCTGAGGCTGCTCCGCAAGGTATGTATGTATGTATGTATGTATGTATGTATGTATGTATGTATATACATATGTAATGAAATCTAGGATGCTCCGTGCGGGAGCGCAATTTTGGATGAAACATCGATGACTTTTTAAGGATGCCCTGCGCGGCAGCACAATTCCCTTAAAAATTTTCAGGATGCTCCGCGCGGGAGCGCGATTTTTGATGAAGAAGCGACGAAATTTTGAGGATGCTCCGCACGGGAGCGCATTTTTTTTCAGCAGGATGCTCCGCACGGGAGCCAATTTTCTTCCAAATTTTCAGGATGCTCCGCACGGGAGCGCAATTTTCAACAAAATTTTCAGGATGCTCCACGCGGGAAGGATGCTCCGCACGGGAGCGCGATTTTCGTCAAAAGTTTCAGGATGCTCCGCCGGGAGCGCAATTTTCTTCAACACTTCGAAGATGCTCCGCACGGGAGTGCAATTTTCTTCAAAACAAGACGACCTTGAGCGCAACATTTTGGTATAGAATTGGTATAGGATCCATCCCGTAAACGATCAAATTTTGAACGATGCTGCCGACGAATCCTATACCAATCCTATACCCAAAAGCTCCACCAAATACAAGAACACTTCCCTCTCGAGCCCAGAAAGCCACCTCGAGCAACGTTCGTTTGGTATAGGATTGGTATAGAAACCCTCAACATCATCGTTCATATATGATCAAAATTTTCCGAATGCTCCGCACGGAGCACAATTTTGATCGATTTCGATGAAGATAAATCGACGAAATTTCGAGGATGTTTCAAACGAGAGCGCGATTTCTGAAGATACGAAGATGTCCCGCACGGGAGCGCAATTTTACAAAATCGAGGCGCGACCTGTTCGCGTCCGGACCCCTCTACCAAGAGCACTTTAAAGGCGATGTCTCCTATTTTTTCAAAAATGGATAAAATACGCCGATTTTTTGAGGATGTCTCGAGCGAAAGTGCGATTTTGAAGCGAACAAAGCGCGTCCCAAATGTTTGCGCGACGGAAGAGCACGCGGATGTCGGCGGGCGACGTGCAGTAAAAACTAGAACCCCGCAGTAAATGTAGGAACGAATGAACTGGAATTCACGCAGCGAAAGCGACAAAATGTGTGAAATGAGTTAACTCCCGCAGCGAAAATTCCTAAAGAAATGAATATGCATGAGTTCCCACCGCCGAAGTGCAGAAACGCCTTGTGCCAAAACAGGCGTTTAGGCCCTGGCAACGTCTTGAATCAAATCAGCAAAATTGTGGAAATATCACACGGAAAACACCTTTTGAGGTCAACCAGTGGCAGACTAATCCACAGTCGGACATCCGACGCCTGGATGCTGCTGCTACTATTGCTTCTTCTACTACTACTAATACTAGTCCTGCTACCACGCTACTACTGGCCCTAGTAGATGGCGGCGCATTTTGCATATCTGACAGCGGGACCAAACCCAACGTGTGAAACACTCAATGTTTGCAAGCGCTGAAGCCTCTTGTCAGTCCGACAAACTTGTGTTTAGCTATGCAATGGCTCACAGTGCCACGTTGCGCGGCACCAGGTTGCAAACAGCGGCTGCAGAAGTCTCGTAGGTATCCTTTGTGACACATAGATCTCTCTGCCTCAGCCTTTTCGACTCCCAGTGCAGATGTGGCTCCGCGGCTCCAGGCTTTGTTTGTTTAGCTATTCCGTTCAAATCAGTATCTAATACTACAGTTGCTACAAATACTGGCATTATACAGTACTTTTCGGCATCGTTCCTCACCCTGGTATGGGGTCGTGAGAGTAATTCCTGTAGTGCCCAACCCTGAAAGTATCCCTTCAGTGCCCCAACCCCTAAAGTCCTTGCACTTCCCAACCCTCAAAGTATCCTTGTAGGGCCCAACACCGAACTCAAGAAAGTGGCCAACCCTCGAAGTATCCCTGCACTGCCCAACTAATCCTTGCAGTGCCCAACCCTCAAAGTATCTGAAAATATCCTTGCCCAGTGCCCGCACTCTGACCCACCTGGGCAGGGTTCCAGAGACCCGGAAGCGATGGGAGGTGATGGGACGTGCGGGCTTGACCTCATCAATCCAGCGCCGATTTGATTCAACTTCCGTGTTTGAGATTGGTCGGCTAAGCATGATCAGCCGCACTGTCCACACTCTATCTGCGTTAACCCCACCAATGCACACACCATCTTGCCAAACGCAATCAAGTGTCCACCTCAGCGATAGTGCGTTTGAATGTACAACTGTTCTGTCTGTAGGTCGGTGCATCATGTTAGATTTTATCTCTTATACCATACTCCATATTGTCGAAATAGTAGATATAGCCGCACGATCGAATTTGCAAGGGTGGGGACAATCCCAGCAAACAAATACCCGAAAAAGTGCCGTTGATCCTCCACCCAAACTTTGCCGTTGCCTACAGCATCCTTCAACAGACTCAAAATTCAACTGTTGCGTGGAGCGTCCTCAATTTTCGGCTTGAAATCACGCTCTTGGGTGGAGCATCCTCACATCCTGGCCGAAAATTGTTCTCTCGCCTCAAATTTAGGCCTGGTCCTAGGAACCCTAACAATGCTGTTCCAGAGAGGCATCTCGTTAAGCAAAAGGGGCAGAACTCCGAGTTGGCTTATCTCGCACAGGGAAAAAAACTGGTGGTATGGATGTTACATCCAGGTCATATTTGCTTTCAAACATTTTTTTGCGATAGTATAGACCCCAATAAAAGCAAGATTATGTACTCAATGTCATGTGACGAAAAATCGCAATGCTACGAATAGCGACTTGTTTTGCCAGCAGCCCGTCTCTAGTGGAACATACGAGGAACATACGAAATCTGCTCTCCCCCAGCCAGAAAGACTCTTGCAAGAACATGTGGCGTAGCACTCGTTTAGCCCCTGCTACTACTACCATGATGACCATGGTTGTAGGCATTGCTACTGCTGCTACAGCTCTGCTGATCCACCTGCTCAGCTCCAATGTCATCGTAGGTGAAGACTTGACTTGCGGTTGCAGGTGGTCATCGGTATATATATAAATTATATATATATATATCGCAATCTCACTTCACCACTTTCTCAAGACTGAAGCGCGCATTCAAAAGTTCTTCATTGGCAGGGTCAGACCTGGACGGACATTTCTTGTGCTCCGCCCGAGGCCATAGGCAGCCCGAACACAGAAGGCTCGGTTCCGGGTTTTGGAGGTCTTTCCGCGTACACAGGGGAGCATCAGGCTTGCCCAGCGTTCTAGCGGTGGGTGTGGAGCGGGCTGATGGTCAGGTTCAGCTGGTGGAGAGAAGCCAAAGAAGCAGCCTGCCAGAAGTCTGTTGCTGAGCTTTCCGCTGATCCCCTTTGCTGTCACTACTCGATGGCAAAGGTAGGTGGGTCACCCTCCTGAGGCAAACTGCTGAAGCGAAAGAAGGACATGCCAGAAGGAGGCTTTTGTTGAATTCACGCGCGCAGTTTCTTGGAGAGAAGACTGCCTACAGGCGGCCCCAAGAAGAAAGGCAAAAAGTCAAAGCAGGCGGGCCGTGGTGACACCTTGCCGAAGGGATGGCGAACATTTAGATTTCTGCCGCGTGAGCAGCTCCTTAGCCAAGAACCATCTACAGCTACTTGATTTCAGCGTCAGGCGTGATGGCGACGCGCAACGCTGCGCCGTTGCAAAAAGTCCTGCACTGCACTTATTGTTTACACATGTATGCCGAACCGTCAGACCTGTGTAAACAAGGCACTAGTATGAGGCGCCACTGAAGCGAACCTGTCCGAACGGTAACCCAAGACTCAATGTTGAACAACCTGTCCTTATGATGATCCGTCACTTGAGAAGCTTCAAACAAGCATACAGTTTCTGGGCACGTGCACTGTGGGGAGCAGAACGGATGGTTTGCTATGTGATGTCAGCAACCACCATGCCTGCATGGGTCTATTCGGACGCGGCTGCTCCAGGGCGGAACCCGATGAACATGTTTTGGGCTGCATCCGGTAAGGGAACGCCTTTACATGTGTAGCAAACCCTGTTGGTCCAAGCGAAGCGGACATGATGTGCAAAAGTGCCAGTGCATGCCCATCACATGCTTTATGGTTGCTTGAGGCAAGCGAATCCAGATCTGAATAGAAATCCGCTGATGTCAAAGCACCAGTTCCTTGATTTTCGTTGCAACGTTTGCAGGGGGGCACAGGGTGGTTATCCAGCTGTGCAGCATCGGACAAATGTCACAGGGCCTGAATGTCAGGATTCGGAACTCCTCTGTCAAAAGCGTGAACACCTGTTGAAAAAATCCACAAGCATGTGGAGACCCATCTGACGACAAACTCACCTGTGCAGAGCAGCTGTTGTGGCCTCAAAATTGCATTTGCCTCGCTGCTGTCACTGCAGCATATTTCATCATCAAGCCGCTGTGCGGCACGCATGCGCGCAGACTTGCACAGCGGAACCACTGTGCTGCAAGGAGGAAGCCGACTGATCCTTTGCTCATCCTGCTGGTTGCTTTACTGTGGGTGAGATCACGTAAGTGGCGTGAAGCTGGTGGAGCCCTGGACTAGCTTGGACAAGAGTTAGGGGAGAGCTGAAGTAGAAGTGGAGTTGCAGAAGCCCCACAATGCAAAAAGCGCCTTCGGTTGAGGCCGCTGGCTTAGACATAGTGTGAAAGACTAAAGGCTTTGCGTCTCCTTACATCTCCTCAAAACACCTATAGCCCCCCCTGGCCATGAAGGTCCAAGCACTAAGCCAAGAGCATCTTCCCTCTGCGGCGACGCTTCTTGCAAAGAGCTCCCAGCAGTGCCGCAGCCTTCTGAACAGACTTTGCTGTGCTTTCATATCACCCAAGCTAGTTCCATGCTAGTATTTGTTTTGGTCTTGCTTGCGTGACCCCTAAAGACTCCTTTTGGTTTCTGGTTCGTGGCTTATGAGGATTTGGCCAGTTAAGCAACACAACTCAACCAGCAGCTGCTGCTGCACTTCTTGATACAAGAAGTTCGCACTTGTGATGCAGGGACTGTAGCGTCCCAACGCTCTTAATCGCATTAGCTGATGCAGGACTCACCTCTGTCAGCGTAAGTATCCGACGCGGAAATGCCTTTAGAGATGATGTGCAAATGATCAGACCGTGCTTTTGCTTGCACCCTTGTATTTCTGCAAATGCACATCAAAGAAAGAACGTTTGGTATAAGCCAGGCAATTTTTGAATGTTGGAGCCGGGAATTAGAATTTGGGTTCCAGATCAAGCTCTTGCGGAGGTTCCGAGATGCCGCTGGGACCTTGGCCGAAGACCGTCTCAAGCAGGCCAGCGGGTGGGTCTTTGGGGCTTCTAAGCTTGGCTGCTCGTGGGGACATGTGAAGAAAGACCTGTGAAACAGAGTCAAGTAACACTTTGGAAAGCCTTGGCCTGCGCCGGTCAAGGAGTCAGTTTTTTTGCCTCAGTTGCAGGCGCTTGCACGTTGTGAGATCGTACGGGTGGCCATTCGTGACAAGGAGCTGCCTTTGCCGTTAGCCTGCCTGGGAGTCATGGGGAAGAAGATGAACGTTAGTCCTGCTTGGTGATGAGGCAAGAGAGTCAGGGTGAAACAATTTGTCGTACCTCTTTTCTCAACAGGGGTCATCATGCGTCAGCAGATAGTTCGTTCTCGTCAGGATACGGTGATCGGGCTTGCCTTCCACGATCCATGCCGAGGGTGGGAGGCTGCCTGGAGAAGCGCGTGTCAAGGATCACAATATCAGATGCTCGTGACATCTTATGACTATGGTTCGAGGTTGGGACCATCGTTCAATCCAAACTGTAACGCAGTTGTCCAGCTCCCAGGTTCTTTGTAACATGGATTGGGATGAATCATGTTGAATCAGAACTTTGGTCCATGTGCTGGAGCGCTACGACCCGAAAGGTTTCAAGCATGCGCGGGCGAGAAATCTGCGCATGCCGCCTTTGCCAAGGAGCTGGAACCACTTCGTTCAAAGTCATCCTTCTACCTTGCATGGCTGAACGTCCTGCCTGGAGCCCGAACAGTCCCTTCAAAACTCTGCACCACTGGTTTAAATGCTGGAAGTCCCGGGGCCGTGGGCACCTGTGCCCCATCAAGCTCCTGATCCCTCAACCTCCCTGACAAATCTCTATGTGGGGTACTCGTACAGTTTTCATTATGTCTTTCTGGTGAGTGTATTCTGGGTTAGGACTTTTGGTGAGAGTACACTTTGGGTGTCCACTCTGGAGACCTTGAATGAAGAAATTGTAACATTGTCTGCTGACACCCGATCAGCTCTTTCACCTTGCCAATGACCACGACTCTTGCCCGCATTACCTTACATGAGCACCATGGGTCATATCCTTTGTATGCAGCGGAACCTACAGATCCTTCACAGCCTGAGCCTCTTTGATCCAGAAACCTTCAGTACGTTCGCGTTCGAAGTATTGCAGGTCCACTCTTCTGGCCCCGCCTCCGTGGCCGCAGCACTGGTGTCCTTTGGGTCTGAGCTGGAGGCTACACTGAATTCAAGCTTGCCCCCTTTCCATGACAATTGCCCTCAAGTTCGTATCTGGGAACGGTATTGGAGAGTTTTCGCAGCGAAAGATGTGAGGTCCGAAAGGCTGCCAGTGTTCGCTGCATGGGACTCGATGCTTCAGAAGTAATCTGACTGAGCATTTGGATTCGGGCAAGCTGGGCTGATGGGTGCGCTGGCTGGAGGGGCTTGGCAAAACCTCAAGAACCTTCCGAAAAGGCTGATCTCTGTATGACAGCAAAGAATATCATGTGACTACTCGATCCTCAAACTTCCAAGCATGTGCAAGTTTTTCTTCGATTGCCTCTCACAGGTCTTGCAGCGAAAATGATGCTTATGCACCACACGTTTCATCTTGAAAGCTCTATACCAGGCGAAACTGAGCCCCTTCAGCTGTAGGAGGTTTCATCCCAACACCGAAGCGCGCATGCAGGCTTCAGAGAAGGCGGCGTTTTGGGAGCAAGGTTACCTGATCTTTGGGGGCCTGCTGGCATGGGAGGCAAGAAAGCTTTCGTCTCGTGATATCTTGAGCAGAGGTAGCCATGCATATTGTATTCGTTTGTCATCTGTAGAGATGATTCCTCTCTGTCGTTTGACTGCGCAGTGCTCATTGCGATATGTATTTGAGATATTTAAGGAACGGCTGCGAGAGGTGGGATGTGAAAAGACGTGGTTCCGGGTGTAGCAGTTTGTGTCAGGCCACAGGTTGCCCGTAGCGCTCAAGCATTTTCTCGTGCCCCTGGCAAAGCCACGGCAATCACGGACCTCGACTTCAGGAACAAACTTGAGAAGTATTTTATTTGGGGATACTATGGTACCCAATATAGAGTAAGATTATATCCTCCTTTTGGGGTATAGTATTTTATATAAGGAATATAATCTTACAAGGTTTAACCACCAAA
>CAJNIZ010003669.1:83276-131516 GCA_905231905.1 Symbiodinium pilosum | reverse complement strand
AATATGGTTTCGGGATTTTTTGGCTTGGTATTTGGCCGCCGAGTTGGCCGACGGGTTACTTAGTGGTGTGGGGCGAGGTGTCCCCTAACTCCTTGGACCCTTAGGGTAATGTGAGCAATCTGCTGGCAAGGCGGCCTCCCACTGACTTTGCCGGCTGCAAGCCTTGGCTGAATCATAAGTACGAGCACAAGGAAAGGTGAGAAACTACTATAGGGGTTATATGGGAAAATATTTGGGCTATATAGGGATAGTGGAAAAGAAAATGGAAACTATTGGGATTATAGGGGTTCTATAGGGGTTATATGGGAGTATATAGGGGTTATATAGGGATAATGGTAAAGAACATGGCAACTATAGGTATTATAGGGTACATGGATATAGTCCCCCTTAAGTAGATAGAATATGGCTTTGGGTATATTAGAATAAGATCCCCATACAACCCATATTCTATCTACTTAAGGGGGACTGTATTCTGAAGGAATCACATGCAAGCCATCTAATGTAGAAGCTTGCTGAATTGGCCTGGTCGTCGACTCTTTAAACACAATTCTACTTGCTTAGATGTCACTACCTCCCCCAAACTAACATGGAAACCCATATAGCCCCATTTTAGAGGGACTGTAGTCTTTATAGGGCCCCTTTTGGGTTTCCATGTTAGTTTCCAGGAGTGTATATCTCCATACAACTCCTGCAACTCTCAGATTTCCTTCAGCCCTAGACCCTCAAACCCTAAACCCAAAATCCTAGACCCCTAGACCCCAAATCCTAAACCCCTAGACCCTAAACCCTTACACCCTAAACCCTTAAGTCCTGTAAGCTGCAGGCCAGGAAGCTGAAGGATGGATTGGGTGAGGAGTTCTTCCCGGAGAACATGAAGAAGAAGTCCCAGGAGTTTAGGGTTCAGGGGTTTGGGCCTTAAGGCTTTAGGGGTTTGGGGGGTTTTGGGGGGGAGTTTACGGTTTAGGGGTCTAGGGTCGAGGGGTACAACGGTTAGGGTTTTTATGGTTTAGGGGTCAGAAGTAGCCTGGGTTGCTGTTGCAATGATAGTTATAGGGGTTATAGCAGGATCATATAGCTTTGTATAGGGGTAAGGGACAGTATAAGGTTTATAGGGTATATAAATGTGTTATATTGGGATCACATAGGGGCTATAGAGATTTTACCCACTACGAGAATCAAATAAATGCATGGAACATGAAAGGATGTCGGGGTGATATAGGAGATATTTTAGGGATTTAAGAGACTCAAATTCAGGTGTCGTTATATGGTTACATAGTAAGTAACATGATCTCCGCAACGTAACTTAATCGGTGTTCCTTGACAGCAACCAGTAACAGAAACAGACTCCCTGGTGCTTTGTAGGGATCTGGTTTAATGCTACCTGTAAGGGCTGCTACAGGGCATGATGGGGCGGACTGCCAGAACACTGCTTGGAGAATTTATTGCCAGAAGGACTTCTGGGCAGATATATAGTGCACCGATGGAGGATCTTGAGATGTTGCGTTGCGCAAGCGAGGTTCCAACTTTAGCTATCCTACTTAGAGCCCCTGTCGCGTGAGCCCAGAACACACAAGTAGAATCAATGTCAATGTGTTGCTGCGCAAGTGGGCCGACAGCCACAAGCCAACATGTGACCCGTGTCCTTAAAAAAGTTCTGATTCAGGCAGCAGGCGGCTTAAGCGAGTTCGTCATCAACATCATCAAGCGCCCCTTAGTGGGGTATGTGAGACCGCCAAGCAAGGACGCGACAGTGACATCATTAGTTGAGATTGAAGTTGATGTTGCAGTGCCTGAAGGGTACTTGCCGGGTAGTGAAGCTGCGTGCATCTCCAGCCTGAGAACTCTGGCAGAACTCGGCTTGCTACTACACCCTGCTGCACCATTCCTGACCTCATTCCTGATGATGACTACGGCTATGATTCTTCTGGTGCTACGACGACAACAGTGTATTTTTTGCTGCTGCTACCGTACTGGATCGATTGCTGCTGCAGCTGTCTCTGCGGCATTTGCTTCCGCACCGCGGCTACCATGACTAGTGCCATGTCTGCTATTGATGCTCCTTAAACCCTGAGACTGGATAGAGTTCAGGGTTTAGGCCTGCTGAATTGCTGCATTGCGCGCTTCAGGTACTATGACGTCGTTTGCCAGGTCGAGCCGAAGAAGAGGCCGATCAAACAACTCTAGTCTAGTCTAGATCACGTCAAGGGGAGCCAGCAGCAGCCTACTGGGTAGGCCCCTGGGACATCTAATGTTCCCTGATGGTTTCAATCGGGGACCCTATATACCAATGGTTTTCGGGGTCAGCAGCAGTCTAAGCCCAAGCATGCTTTGGACCGGCGTCCTTGTTGTGGCTCTGCGATCTGCCGTAGTTCCATGCAGCAATGAGTTTGAAAATCATTGCCTTTCGTTGCAGGCGGGTTGGGGAAAGTGTTGTGGCACGTACTTAACTTGTGCAGGCATTTGGTGCCCGGTAGGAAGTGCATACCCACCTTGCTCCCTTCACCTTCAGGTGGATTGAAAACGGATTTTGTGATTAAAGCGCGCTCAGATACCGTCTTGGGCTGTTGGAATCGCCACTCAAACTTCCCCAACGAAACGCGAAGGGAAGTGCAGATGCTCAGACAGGCCCAGATACCCCGCGAGCTCTTTTAGACCTGGGACTTTGACCTGGAACTTCCCAGACCAAAGGAGTTAGGGTGTAGGGTTCTACCCTGTCTCTACTCCAACTTTCTAATCGATACACTGGGCTTTCCATGAATGAGCGCCCCAATTTAGGCGCCTAACACATATTGTCGTCATACTCCTCAGTAAGAACTCGCCCCAAATTTGAAAAGAGGATCTTAATGAGGACCTTAATTCTGGTGTTAGGGCTACCAGAATCCCCTTATATGATTGAGATTCCCATCAAGGGGCTCACAAAACTTTTGGAGCCCTCAACACCATAGATACTAAACCCTAATCCCTAAACCCTGACCCCAAATCCCTAAGCCCCTTTTTCTTAAACTCGCCAAGCCGCAGGTCCCTGCAAGAAGCCACCGAGACGTTGGAGAAAGCCAATGAACGCCACAGAGAAGTGACTGCCATGGTCAAGGACTACAGGGATTATGTAGGGATTATTAGAGCCCTAGTCTAAACTGCCTCAAGGGGGTTATAGAGGGCATTCTATAAGGGAGTATCATTGTAGGGGTTGTGAAGGGGGATACTAAGAGTTTAGACTATGGCTCATGTAGGGATAGAATATGGAAACTACTATCTAGGATCCAGGGTTTCAGTGTTGAGGTCTTGGGGATGTCAAATGGGAAAGACATGGAAAATGAAATGGAAGATGGGGTGATAGAGGGGTTTGTAGGGTTCGGTTTATGAATAGATTAAGAGTCCCATGTCGGATGTACATGTAAGAAGGTCTGTTTTGTATTGGGGTCTATTCAACGGCTCTCTGTTTTTGGAAGCTCCCATTTAGGGTTAAAGATTTCACAGTTCTCTATCCTTCATGTACAAAGAAGGTTCTAAGCCTATTTTAGGGCTGGACTTTTGTGGCTAGCTGACATTCATCAACCCGCAGGTTTTGAGGTTGGAATAAGAAACTTGTGGTTTTGTCGGCTATAGTGCCAGTGTCAACACGAACAGACGGAGCTTCAGAGGGTCTAAAGCTGCTTCGATGCTACGGTATTCAAGATGGCTTGTCCCACAGTGCCACCTTTCGTGGATGCCTGGAAAGCCCCAGCACGGACCAGATGCCGCCAAGATTGCAACACGTCGGCTGTGTTTCCAACAGAGCACAGCATCAAATATCAAGGCTCTTCCCCAAAGTGGAGCGCCATACGAGCTATAGTCTAAGCTCCTTAAAGGGGGTCATATACGAGATAATATGGGGGAGTTTTTAGGGGTTAACAAGGGGGAATACTAGGAGTTTAGACGTTTAGACTATATAGCTCATATAGACCTTACATGAACCAAACAATGAACAGAATGGCAGCTTTTCTAGGGCTGCTTCTTGGGGTTTGGGTAGGAAGCGTCAGTAGCACTCATCTTAATGGAGTTTAGTGAGGTATGTAAAAATTCCTTCGGAACATTTTGAGGCAAACAGATGTACCTTGCCCTGCCAAACCCATATATAACCCCTATGCAAAGCTGTGTAATCCACATGATGGCTGCTTACCACAGCATCCCTCTTTAAGGGACCCTACCCTAAACGGTGGAAGAATGATGTTCGCGACGTGTGGAAGGACTTGGAGGACAGGCTAGCTACTCTGGTGGCCGAATTTGACACGGCCAGGGACCTGATTCATGAGGTTTCGGAGCTTCAGGCTTAGGGTGCAGGGTTACAGTTTGTGGGGTAGGGCGGTTGTAGGGCTCGAGGTGGCTGAGTGTTTTAGGGCCCGGCTTGGGACGTAGGTTTTCTGGGCTTGGGGGTTGGGTTTGCGGTTTGGGGTTTTCAGTCCTCGGTCCAAACCTGGGGCGGGCTTAGGGCTTAGGATTCAGGGTTTAGTATACAGGGACTCTACAGGGATTGAATCAGGGCTACATAGATTTATATAGGGTTAATTATGTGTAGGCATTATTCAGGGATTTGCCTAAATCCTAAACTCTAAACCCTAGACATTTACCCTGGGAGTTCTCCAAGCACCGCCCTAGTTGTGATGGCCCCTCCTATGCCCAGTGCCCTGGTGTCCTCTTTAGCGAGAGCTCCTAGTCTGAGCTATAGTCTAAACTCCTTTGAGGGTGGTTATCTAGGGGATTTTATAGGGTAGTATTATAGGGGATGTTAAGGGGGGGGATCCTAGGAGTTTAGACTATAGCTCAGATCAGGGTTTTGCAAGCTAGCGTTCTTTTGTACATCTCGACTTATGAGATCTTTCCTGCCCTACTCAACAAGGTCCATGAGGTTCAGGCACCATCAACGATGTTCAGAGTTGAATTGTGTCCGGTGCTGTAAGGCTTCCTTCTGCGGATAGAATTTTAGACTGCGTGCTTACGTGCTCCCCGCGGCCTCAGTCATGATTGTACTTGGTGTCAGATTGCTGATACTCTGACCGTGGCGTGTCCGCGGAATCCATGCAGCGACTGGACTTCGACATGCAAAAATGAGGCAAGCGAAGCATCCCAATGCAACTCTAGTGAAATTCCTACCTCTAAACCCTAAACTCCAAGCGCTTAACCCTACACCTAAACCCTATGATAATATAGTACCCCAAGCCATGGTCATGCTTCGCCATGCCCGGCGTGCTTGCGCCCTGGCCGCTGGCTTTGGCTTCGTGGCTCGCTCTTTGACGGCTTTGACCTTTCTGCACTTCAGGCAGCTGCTGGGGGCTCTTAGGCTGAAGTAGCTGCTGCCTGTGACTCTTTTTGCCCATGCCTGAACCCCAAAGTATGTAGAATGATGGCATTTGTGGCTTTTGTATTGCTTTTGGGCTATGATGTTACCTACTTTTGGAGTTTGCAGTGGTTCTCAGGTCTAGTAAGTTATGCATGGAATTTTTGGGAATACAGCTACTAAGCTGTAAGTCGATCGACTGTTTTCCTACCTGGCAAGACAAGGTTCCACGAGCGTGTGGGGGCCAACCCAGTGCACTCAGCACAGGTTTCTTAGGTTGGGTTGCTGTTAAGGAACTTAATCTAAGTTACCAATTTCTAGGTATACAGTAAATAGTAGCGTTTCCTTATTATAAAAACGTCGCTTAGCTTCCTTAACAGCAACCCAGCTTAGGCTTGGGACAAGCTTCGTCTAGAGCCTTAACCACTGTTAAGTGCTTGCCGGAGACCTTTGTGCCTTCTGCTCACGATGGGAAAGAAGGCGCCCGCCCTGCAAATTGCCCTCGACTGTGTGAGCAGAGTCAGCTAGCAAGATTGTAATTTTGAAGAACATGCTCCGCCCGCCTTCACTAGCCTTTAGAAATGAAACTTCTTTGGACATTCCTTGGCAGGTTCCGTATAACTTACTGAGAGAGACCCGAATTGCTATTGTGTCCATGATTACTAACCCTGACCCCATCACGAGAATCCCCAAGAGAGGCCTCTATGTTGCTGAAGAGAGCCCTTTGGTCGGAGTCTGGGTTGCCATTAAGGAATTGAAATTACGTTGCCGCATGAAAAGGGATGTGGATGTGGTTTCTGGATGGTGGTAACTTAACTCCCTTAAATCCCTGTAGCGCCACTCTATCATACATGTTCATGTCATGATCCACTCTCTTGTCCAAATGCTCCTCTATGATAATAACTTGGCCCTAAACCCTGAAGCTTATATGATGGTAACTTAGCTTAACGTCCTTAAGCCCGAACCCCTGAACCCAACCCTACACCCCAAAACCCTTAACCCCGCAGCCCTAAACCCCTAAACCCTAAATAGTAGCTTCCATTTTCTTTTCCATTATCTCTACACATATAAATATCTGTCTCTCTCTCTCTCTCTATATATATATAACCCCAATATATGTGTGTATATATATATATATTTATTTATATATATATATACGACCATAGCCCAGGAATGGCTGGTAGCATCCAGAGCCTCACAGCATGGCAGCACTGGTACCGGCCGCCCTGGTTCCTCAAGCAGGGTGACGCCATGAACCTTGGTAATGCCTTGGATGTTCAGGGTTGAGGATTCAGGGCTCGCGGTTTAGGGTTCAGGGTTTAGGGGTCCAGAAGTTAAGGGTTTTGGGATTTTGGGGGTGTAGAGTGTGCCTAAATGTCCCCCGCACCGTCTTGTACTAATGCAGTACCCTTTATCGTAATCTGAGTCCTGTACTGGGAGTTTCTCAAAACAACCCCCCTGTCACAAGACCTACATGCTTTGAGGGTCTCTAAGGGCCCCCGGTTTTGAGATTTCCTCATACATGACTTTTATAGGTGGGGCTGTATGCAAGTTCAAAAAGCCAGGTGATCAGTGGGGATTTGGGGTTTTAGGGTTTAGGATTTTGGGTTTTAGGGTTGAAGTTCTAGGAATTTGTTTTTCAGGGCTTTGGGACTTTGAGTTTTAGGGTTTAGGATTTGTGGCTTTAGGGTTTAGGTTTTAGGATTTTGGGGTTCAGGGTTTAGGATTGTTCCAGGGAGTTTGGAAAGGCCCTAGGGATCCGTGGCCTGATGCTCCTTACCAAGCACACAGAAATGGTTTAGGGTTTAGGGTTTAGGGTTTAGGGATCAGTCTCCAGGACTCCATGGGGTCGCATGGTATTAGCTAGGCGGACCCCCCACCCTGGAATAGTGACTATAAGGGATAGTAGTCACTATCTTAGGGTCCTCTTATATGGTAATTAGTTTCCCAACATAAGGGACCCCAATATAGACCCCCAAGTATCATAATAGTTGTTATAGGGACCTATTTTTGGGAGACCCCCCATATTACCCTTAACCCTCAACCCCCAAAGGGTATCCCGACTTTTGGGACACATAATCCTGTTATGTTAGACCACTATTAGAGGGTGGCGGGGTCCACCTATGGTATTTGACCGGCCCGGGCCTTAAAATGATTGCTCTGATGTGGAGAAGGGTTTGGTGTTCGTGAAGCCAGGTGATTCGACTACGAGACATAAGCAACGCTTCCCCTCAACCCTTGAACCTATTATCCCTACACCCTAATCCCTATACATATATCCCCAAATACCATTATATGAACCCTAAAAACCTCTTTAAGGGGACCCCTGCGACCGCTGCGACAAGGACGCTTTTTGCCGCTCTGTGTCGGCGGTCTGGGGACCTGTGCTTCAAGCGACACACCATTACAACCAACGACGGCAACCTGGCAGGGGGTTTAGGGTTTAGGGGTTAGAGTTTGGGATTTAGCGGTTTAGGGGTTTAGGTTTAGGGGTTGAGGGGTTTAATGGTTTAGGGGTTAGAGTGTAGGATTTAGGGCTTTAGGGGTTCACGGGTTTAATGGTTCAGAGGTTTCTTAGGGCTTAGAGTCTCGGATTTAGAGGTTTAGGGGTTCAGGGGTTTAAGGCTTTAGGGCTTAGAGTTTGGGATGTAGGGGTTCAGGTGTTTATTGGTCTGGGGGTTAGAGTTTAGGATTTAGGGGTTTAGGGGTTTAGGGGTTTTAGGGTTTAGGGTTTTGACCAAAAACGGCTGTTTTGCCCATTTTAGCAAATTGTTAGTTGCTAGCTTTGGATTTTTATTTGCCTGTTAGATGACTGATACCAAGCAGGCGGCGCTCTGGCACTGGACCTGGTGTTGGAGGACCTGTGGCACAGACTTGAACTTTCTTGCGTAGCCTGCCTTACCCTAGGGATCCAAATAGCNNGTGTACATGGATCCCTAGGGTTATGCTAGTGGATAATCTCCCCTATTGTGGCATAAGGGAACCTATGCATAGATAAATTTAGGGTGACCTTTAAATTACAAATTAATATAGGGGTGCGGCAAGTGTAGTTGATGGGGGCACCAGGTCCAGCAGATTTCCTAGGATCAAAGGTTCAAAGGAGTGGGGAATTAGGGATATATAGGGTCAAAGGTTACAGGGTTTAGGGTTGAGGGACTATCATGAGGGACTATCATCGGGGTTGTATAGGATAAAATGGAAACTACTATAGGTTGGATACTGACCCCCCCCCCCACTCACAGCTGGATAATAAGTATAATAGGGTTATATATAGCCCTTAATAGGACCCCGAATATAGACTGTTAATTACTGGGCAGGGGGAAGTACCCAAACTATAGGGTTTAGGGTTTTCCATAGGCTTTTCCCGAAGCTGATCACGACTTGCCATTGGCAGGACACTTATGGCAATCCAGCACCTGACCTTGGCAGTCCAGCAACCAGAAGCAATGAAAGGGTTTAGGGTTTAGGGTTTAGGGCTTGCACGACTGAGGTTTCAGGAGGTCCCACCAGGGTCTAGAGGAATTTGTTGGGAAGCACGTCTAGTGGGCCAACTGGTACTAGCTGCCTGATGGCCGTCACTTGCTTTGAACGTATGTTCGTGGTCGTTGTTTCATGTTGGTCCAATTAAAAGGTGACGATTGACTGCAGACGCTTGTGTTTACTTAAACCCACCACGGCTCACAACCCTGGACAAGTTGAACTGCAAGTAGAAGAGCCCTTGTACATGGCATGCTCCCTGTATCCTTGCTTCCGGCAAAGCAACCACAAATCTACACGAAACCCTAAACCCCAAGCCCTCAACCCTTAACTATTTGCCTAGGCACCCCTTGTGCTGCTGCTCCCGGGTTTGGGAGGCAGCAGCCAAGGTGGCTACGTGAAAAATATGGCAGATAAGCTGCTTGGATAGGTTAGGGTTTTGCGTTAGGGCGTAGGGTTTAGGATTTGCGGTTAGGGTTTAATGTTTGGGGTTCAGGATTCACGGTTTAGAGCTTCGACGGGTTTACGGTTTAGGGTTTTGAGCATAGATCTTTGATTCACAGTCTGTCTCTGATTGTGGTGCGCCCTGCCTTCCGCATGAGGCTCGTCAGCTGCGGCTATGCTGTTGGAGTTCTGAACATGCGTGGCTGTGCGGGTTGCTCTCTTCAGACTCCAAGAGTTTTCTCGGCTTATCGGGGGTCCACAGATGACATTCGCCATGCGCTCAAGTTTGTGCGCAGCCACCTGGTGCAGCCTGCACAAGCAGAAAAGCCGATTTTCTTCGTAGGATGGAGCCTGGGCGGGAATATTTTAGTAAACACTCTCGCGGAGCAGAGCTCTGACCCTCCCGAGCAGTCTGCGCTGATAAATGGTGGAGTGGCGCTCTGTGCAACGCATTGCTTGGTACGCTGTCACAAGCAAGCACAGGAGCACTGGGTCACGAAGTACGTCTACAGCCGCTTTGTGACTCGAAACCTGTTGAAATGCTTGGGCCCTGCCATGCTACAGTATGCTTGGCTGGCTTTAGCCTTACTGCTTAAGGACTTTAACTCTTTGGGTTTCCCACTGGCTAAAAAGGGAGACGAGAACTTTATGCTCTTAGGACGCGTTCTACAGTCAGCTAAGGTATCGCAGTGGACCAGTACCAGCCTGGAATGGATCTGACATACTCGTTGATGCTGCTGGATTGCAGGCTGCTAAGGAAGTCGTTCACATAGATGAGGCACTCATCCGGCGCATGTTCGGGTATGGCTCAGTGGAAGACTACTACTATGATGCCAGCTGCTGGCTTTTGCTTAAAGGGAGTGGGGAAGAGTGGATTATTTCCTTCATTCTCCTTATATGATTTTCATAAGATTTTAGTATAATCCTCATGCATACCCTTAATTCTTTTAGTGCCTTTCACTCTCCCACTGGCCTTTCAGAAGGCTCATGCCGACGTTTGGAAAATGTGACTGTGCCTCTCCTGATGGTAAGCGCAGCAGATGATCCTATGAGCACAGGGTGGGTTCCGTTTGACATCGTGCGTGACAATATCAACCTAATGTTCCCGAGTTGCACCAGCACATGTTTTTGATTAGCAGGTGCATATAAATTCACAGATCATCCGTATAACCTACATCAACGGCGTCCCCTAAGAATAACCCACCCCTAATGATGAGTGCCTCCCAGACATTCCGCAATTGCAGACGTTCCCTGAAGATACTTACAAACAGGGCCAAGACTACTTTCAAAAGTGGCACTTAGGATCCCTGTGATAAGGAAGTGGGGATTTTTGAGGTTATTTGGAGTCTCTTTCATCTCCTGGCTTTCAATAGGCTCTTTTTTTTTACTGATACGCTTGAAGATTTTAATCGGGCTTTAATGAGATCTAACCTGATTTTAAGTTGGCTTCCATAAGTGACTTTAATCAGACTTTAATTGCATTTGTCTCAATCGAATTTGAGTAGATCGCAGCAGACTTACACTAGATGTCAACTAGATGCTAACCACGGTGTGTTTAGCTTGTGATGTGATTAGATTTGAACTGATTCGAATTAGATTCTAGATGGGTTTTCAATTGAAGTTGACTAGATTCCGTCAATTCTTTGCAATGCCCCCTCCCATAATGAACACTCCTGGCATTTTTCGATGGTGGGAGACGTGGGGTAGCCGAAGCCCCCTTACTACAGTGGGTCGCTGTGCTGCGAAATCATGGGCTGCGTAGGCCGCGTGGGGTTTGGATCGCTGTCATCCTTGAACAGATTGCACTGTGAGGTTTAGGGTTTCGGGCCTGCTTCTCTTCAATCTTCCGCTGAAGTGCAATTTTTAGCTCTCTGAATCTGAAATAGGGGCACCCCAAACGGTTTGAAGTAGTAAAGTGGCAGTAAGGTTCCACCTCGGTAGTAACATGGGGGCTTCCCTCAGATCGATTACACCCCTACTTAAAAGGACTACCCTGAACTTAACGCTAGGGGACCCAAATAATGGGGGTTTTAGGGACAAATATCAATTTTTTAGCTGTATTTGGGCCCTAAAGCCCGATTATTTCTGTCCTTGGGCCCCTAGGTGACCCCCAACCAAGGCTTGCATATACCAGGCATGGAGGACACCTTGCTTGGCAGGATGAGGGGGATGCTCGCAGGTGGGGGTTTTCCTAAGGGTTTATTCGGGGTTTAGGGTTTCCTAAAATTAGGGGTACCTTTTTGGGGGTCCCCATAATAAGGATTATAGTATATTTGGGTCCCATTATTTTGGGAAACTACCAGGTCAAGATGGGTTGAAGACGCCACCGCCGAGTTCCTGCAGAGCCTAAGGGCGCCAGATGCTGACCGGGTGCCCTGAGGCATTGAAAGTAGGTTGGGACAGAACAAGTTATTCTGCAGCTTTCGAGTGTTTCCCGAAGTGCAGATACAACCACTGAGTATCAGAATATGATCAAGTACTGGGCGCCATTCAGGCCTGGTAAGAAAAAAGTTATGGTCTTCCGAGTACGGGAAAGTTGCTTCCACAGCAATTGTGTGGGACTTGAAGCTCTACGCGGGTATTGCAGCTGCTCACATGCACACCGCAGACCATGCAAAGCAGTGGTTGCCAGGGAGGCATGTTGATCTCCGCGTTGAACAGCAAGGCTTTGCGTTGTCCACGGAGTGGTCGTTGAAACCAGGAGATGAGTGCACCATCAGTACTACATCCCTGAGCCATTTCAGCCGAGATGTGTCCGAGTACTTAGAGAAGATATTGCACCTGCACTCTTGCGGAGAAGGCGCGTCGCTTCTGCCCAGCCTGCCATCATCATGAGGAAGCTTTGCGTCCAAGGAGTAGTCTCCAGCACGCAGCTTCATCTTGCAAAATGGTCAGCTCGTGCGGCAGGGACACAATTGTGTGGAGTCCTGCTGGAATGGAGCGGCCCTCTTCTCTCTGGACATGTGCGGCTCACCGTCTTTGAGTCGCTAAGAGGATGGCTGACCGGCGATGGAGGCTGAGATGTGCTCCTGCAAGAGCTGCGACACTTCTGTAGCCTTGAGTTCAACTGCCTGATGGAGCAAAAGGCTTTCTCTGCAGTGTCTGCTCCAGATTCCATGTGAACCTTAAGTGCTTGCTCACAAAGACCATCCGTGTAAAGGGCGGCAGAATATGCTGGTACTTAGTAGGCTTTCTGGCCACTCTGAAGCCAGTTACACTCCACATTCCCAATCTTGGAAACCTCTGCAGGAACAACTATATTTGAACTTGTTGGTGGTTGGTAGGGAATAAGGGAACACAATCCCTATATAATCCCTATATTATCTTATCCCTTATTCCCTGTTGACCCCCCGTAATCTCTGAGCCCTAAACCTTGACCCTCAAAGTCATAGACCAGAGGGTTTAGGGCTTAGAGATTCGGGTTTTGGGATTGGGGAGTAGGGTTTAGGATATAGGCATCTACCCCCCCCCCCCCGAAATTTCTTGAGTCTGTAGGACGCACTGCCGCTTCCAAGGCGATCTCTGAGAAAGAAGCTGTCATGGCGGAAGCTGAGAGGCGCAAGGGTTTTGGGACTCGGGGCCATTAGGATTCTCAATGCACTCGCCCAAAAATGAGGACTTCTGAGAACCCCTTCCATACTCCCATCCTAATATTCCTACATTATCCCAATAAGACCCATAGAATACATATTCTGGATCCACCCCCCACAACGTTCCTAGGCTCATAGAATATACCTATACGTACATTGGAACCCTCCAGAATATTCCTAGGCCCATAGGATATACCTAGACATACTCTGGAACCCCAAGGTGTCAAAACAAGCTTGACATGGCCCAGCGGCTGGTGGGTGCGCTGAGTGCGGGGCACAGCTTTGCAGTTTCGGGGCTAGGCGTAACCCCCAGGCTTCAAGTATGTCTATGGCAGAGCAGATACTTGGGGCCCGAATGGCTTCCTACCTACCACTTTGGGGCGCAACTGCATCCTCTCCGAGTTCGCTTAGAAGTGTTCGGACAGGGACTGAGAAAGCCAGAGCCGGTTGGCTTGTCGGAGCTTGGGAGATGCTGAAAATAGTTCTTTTACAATACGAAGGGCGTACTAGGCAATTTCAACATCAATGTATCCGAGGGTCCGTAAGCACATTTTTGAGCAACGTACAATGGACTCCTTCTGACATTGACTTAAACACCGCTTGCACTTCAGGTGCCAATGGTGTGATTTGGGAGCAAACTGTCCAGCACCCAGTTGCTTTGTCAGCGCCGGGTAGTATTCTGAGCCAGCGGCCTATGTGTGTTGAAGTATATGATCCTGATGATGATTTGAGCCTCTCTCATTCTTTCCTAAACTCTTGTCGGGCTGGGTGAAGTGTGGAGTGGAACATATAATTATAGTCACTCCACAGTGGATTGGGATCCGGGGTGGGAAGACAGTCCCGTTATCGCTAACTTCTATTCGATGTAGGATTCCCCTTGTAATCCCAACTTGTCATGCCCGCGCAGTGAGCTCAGGTATCCTCCAAAAGATGTATAGAGAGGACTTTTGGGTGGGACTCTTCTTTTTTGGGGGAAGCCACTTCCCGGCTTGGCTTCGGGTTTAGTGTTTAGGATTTTTAGGGCTTAGGATTTATGGTTTAGGATTTTGGGTTTGGGGTTGAGGGTTTAGGCTTGTGATGGGATGTCTTCTTTGTTGGCCGGTGACTGTTGTAAAACCATATGCAAACCCGAGTCATCACTCTTACATTCTTGGTTGTGAGCTCAATCCACCCTGAAATCCTTTCAGGACTGCTTGTCCTTTATCAACCCCCAGAATTGGGCTGCTGCTTTCATTTCTGGACCCAGCAGAAGTTGAATTAGTGGAATCCACCCCCAACCCGGTACTGTGTTGCACAGCAGCCCTTCCCTCAAACCACTCAAACCATAACTAAATTCCCCAAACCTAAAACCCTAGACCCTATATAAACGCTTAAAGCCCTGACTTCCAAGGTGGAGAGGACCTCTGAGGAGCTAGTCTTCATTCCTGGAGACTCTTTAGTGGCTTGTTCCTTTGCCTCATACCTGGGAGTGCCTGGCCTCAGCTACAGTACATGGAGGGTTAGGGGGGGGCTTAGTAGGTAGGTTACTAACCCCTGTAAGCCATATAGTAACTGGGCCCCCTGACCATCCAAGTATGTTATGTCCCCCTGACCATCCAAGTATATTATGTGCGGTAGTGTTCAGCGGTTTAGCGTATGAACAGGCTTTCTGTTTGGGGCGCGGGGGAGGGTGACTGGGGGCGATACTAGTTACAATAGGTTTGGGCTTGGTGTCTAGGGTTTAGGGCTTAGTAGCTTGGTGTTTTGTTCTGATGACCGCAGACAGCATTACTTGGAGATCCTGCTGTGCGTATGAATTGTCCTCATTTGCCGGACCACAAGTGGTAGTTTCCCTAAATAGCGGGACACCAATGTAGACCCCAAATACTATGGTCCTTACTATGGGGACTCCCAAATAAGTTGCCCCGAGACCAAGCCAAGCACAATTCTGACAGCACGTCATATGCAGCTGTCAGGAGTTTAGAGGAACTGCCTTACAAGCTAAGGCTTGATAAGAGCTTGCTAGCTCGAGGCCGCTGCGGATAGTTGTCAGAAGGAGAATGCCCCTCTTAACGCCCGAATGTGTCGCTACACACAAGTACATATTCTCCAAAAACGAGAGCTCTGTGTATGGGAGCCCCAAAGCGGAACCATAGTCGTGCTACACACACATGCCCCATGAGAGTTATGACTACTGTCGGGCTAAGTTGTGGGGCCTCGTATTGGGGCTTTGACTGCGATTTTGCCACGCTGACAGATTCACTGAAAGGCACACCTCGAATTGTCCTAGACCCCAAACCCTATAGACCCTTAACTACCTGGACCCGAAACGTAGCTCAAATGATAGCCCAAAACACTTAAAAACAGCCAAAAAGGCACTTGTGCTACATACTTTGGGCTCAGGTATAAAGAGTCCCCATAAGATCTAAACCCTAAACCCCTGGTGTTGTCAACTGGCTGGTTGCTTACCGCAGGCGTTGTATGCTGCAACCAGTTTCATGGACCTTCCTCCCGTTGCTCTCAGGTGTTTTCTCGGGAGTACCGCGAAACTGCCACAGCCAGCTTTGTCGAGTTCTTGCAGGAGGGGCGTAGGACGATTCGCTCGCCTTATTGTTGTAATTCTTATTCCAAACCCTAGGGATCCAAATAGCCCAATGTAGGTAATATTTACAGACTTCAGGGCCCAATGTAGGTATTATTTGTGCACATGGATCCCTAGGGAAAGTTCTCAAGAACACTCTACGCAGTCCTAGAGGCAGTGCTGAGAATCCATATGTGGCTAGTGTCCCTAAGCGCACCCCTTTTCTCCAAATACGCAGCGTTTTTGTAATGGCCACTGTTGTTCCCTGGTAGTTTCCCTAAATAAGGGGACCCCAATATGGACCCCAATATAGTTTAATCCTTATTATGGGAACCCCCATGAAGGTACCCCTAATTTTGGGAAACCCCCTCCTGTGTTTGTTCGGGATGCCTGCACCGCAGGCACGCAGTGTTCCACTCGGGCCGGAGATCAGCCCGTTGCAGGTGCGGGTGTAAGCCCCAACCCTGAACCCTAATGTGAGCTATAGTCTAAACTCCTTAAAGAGAGTTGTATAGGGGGTTATATATGGGAGTATCATAGATTATAGGGGTTATCAAGGGGAATACTAGGAGTTTAGACTATAGCTCATGTTATCCAAGTTTTACTTTCGTGTTCGATTTCATTTTCCGCGTGGTTTTACCTTTGGCTCGTTGGAAATTCCTGAGTATTTCGGACCCTCAACCCTGAACCCACGCCCCGCTGTTCACACTTCACGGCCAGGTCTTGTCGACAGAAGCAGAGCAGGCGAGGTGGTGCGCCGAGACCTCGGTCTGGCCATACAGGATTGGGGAAAGTGCAGAAGTGGGGCCGCGGGGGCGCAATTTGGTGATTGGGGTTTGGGAGTTTTAGGGTTTGGGGTTTGGGGATGTTCGGGGTTCAGCAGGTGTGTGGGGTCGGTATAATTTCAAAGGGGGCCTCGATCTTGACAATTACTCTTTTGCTGGTACATTACCTGAAGCCACTGGTGTCTACACGGTAGTTCCATGAATACGGGGGCTGCTAGCAGGGCTATTGTAGGGCCCAGAATACTTCCCTCACGCAGCGTATTAGTCCCCGCATGTCGGCCGTACCTGTGACAGCCTTCGGCTTTTACCCATGGCAGGTTCCCAAAATTCAGCTGAAACCCTTCAGCATCATGCCTAACAATATGAGCCAGTGACCCGCTAGCAGTGGCCCACGGCAGAAGCGTAGCATTTTCTTGGGGTCCTTGTGTGCTTGCGTCCTGGTATATTCCTATTCTATCAATATTCGTGGGTCGGAACCCGAGTGTTGTCACAAAAATCAGGCTAATGGCTTGCCAAGCGACCGGGTGTCCTTGGAGAATGGCACAAACCTCAGTCCAAAGATTGGGTTGCTGTCAAGGATAGCAAGGAAACCCTGTTGTTAAGTATATACCCATACTTACTTTAAGTTCCTTAACAGCAATCCAGCAGAGTTCGCGGTTTGGGCTTTTGAGTCAGAGAATTAAGGGCTTTAGGGTGTCAGGTTCATGCAGGGTTTAAAGCTTAGGGTGTAAGGGTCTAAGGTTTCGCATGCAGGGATCCTGGGGCAGAGAAAGGGGTTTCGAGGGGTTTAGGGTTTACGGGGAGTAAGGCAACCCTAAACCCCTAAACCCGAAACACCTAAAACCCTAAATCCTAAGCCCAACTCTACGTACTTACAGCCACTTGACCCTGAGCCCTAAACCCCAAACCCTAGAAGCCTCTTTCTCTGCCCCCAGGATCCCTGCATGCAACCGAAACCTTAGACCCTGACACCCTAAGCTTTAAACCCTGAGCCCATGACCCTAAACCCTGAACCCTAAACCCTAAGCCCTAAACCTTAATCCGTAAGTGATGCGCCTGGGGATGCACACTGCTCTTACATTGCCTGTGGTGTGAATGCATCCACGTGTGGTTCTGCTGGTGTGGGTTAATGATGAACTTGCAGAGGCTCCTGCGTGCAATACGCATTCTAACTGTATGCAGTTGGAAAAAGGAATGAGAACAAAAACCTTAAACCTCCAAGCAAAGAGGTGCAATCATGACCTGCAGCCAGCGATGGTGTCTGGTCATCGACCCTCAGCTCCAGGCCTACTTGTCAGGGTTTAGGGTTCAGGGTTTAGGGATGTAGGGGTTTCCCAAAATGAGGGGTACTTTCTTGGGGGTCCCTATCATAAGGATTTTAGTGTTTGAGGTCTATGTTCGAATCCCCCTATCCAGAGAAGCTACCCCTGGCGGACGCAAGGATCCCTAGATGAAGAACTAGTTGACTGTTGGGTATGTAGCTTTGTAAATATTGCAGTATACAGGCGGACCCTGTGTTCACTACGTTCGAGAAGCGCCCACATGAATTCTGGCCCGAAGATCGTAATCCACACGGTTGAGCCTGCACGCAGCATGCTTCGTCCGCAGGGCATCGTCTGGATCAAGAACAAGGAGTCCGAGCGCAACCTGCAAGCCAGAGACACAGTCAGCGCACCCCTGGCCAGCTAGGTCAGTCGCTGGACTCCGTCTTCCGTCTTCCAGCATGAGAACATCTGAATATGTGTGTGTGTGCCCATATTATATAAATATACATATATATATATGTTATATATATATAAATACATGCATATGAGCCATACATATGCATATACATATCTATATATATATGACATACACACACACATATATATATATAGATCGCATTTCGGCCTCAAGCTGCTGAGATCACGCGCATGGGAAATCCACGCATGGTCTGGGACCCAACGACCTTGGTCTTCATACGCTAGATGTTGTGGGTTAGGATTTACCTCGACCTCCCCAGCATACATGATCACGATCTTTAGACGTATCATTGGCGCGCAAGGCCTTATTGTAGCTATTTGGCAGGTCTGGGTTGGGATCAGAATTTAGGGTTAGGGCTCAAAGTTCAGGATTGGACGGTTGGATTGAGTCAATCTGGACAGAGAGGCTGCGCCCCTTCGAGCATCCAAATGCTGCAGCTAGTCGAAAGTTGGATTTATGAACATGAGCGCAAAGTTCACTTGTATGGGCACTCTCCATAATAGAGTTCTCTCTTCATGTACCTCAATATATGTGAATCCATTATGGGGGCTTCCGAGACGGGACTCACCCACTATAGGGCATTTGTGATTTTGCACATACCCTGGTCCTCATGTTTTGGAGAAATGGCCACGTGGTAACTTGGGTTTTCCCACGCCCCAGGTAGACCTGTAGTTTTGAGCCAACCGAAGTCTTCCGGTGCAGGCCAAGGCGTCTCACTAATGTTGACCTCGGATTAAAGGGGGTCGGATTAGAGCTAAATCGGGCCTGAATGGAATAATATAAATTGGTACAGATTAGAGCCAAATCCGGTCTGAACGGATTAATAACAACATGGAAACGAAATAGTGCGTGCTAGCTTCTGAAAATGCCCAAACTGAGAATAAGCAACCGACCCCCTAATTATGTATCTGCAGAAGAGCATTATCTAAGTTGCAGATAACCATATGCTAAGCCTTATGAATCTTATTAAGCCTACTTACAGCCTTTTGGCCAGAAACCAATTCGATTCCGATTCTCAGGTTTTGAGCACGCCAGAAACTATCGATTTCTTATAAGACTATTCGACCAGCCCAGGCAATCATCTCTGCTAGGGGGTACTATACCGAGACCGCCGGAACGGAATAATGGCCATTAAAAAGGGTACGGAATAATCAGGGCTCTGGCAGGCATGGGAGGCAGAGAATAACAAATATTTTAAATGCAAATATGTCCCAAGCCTTAGGCCAGAGGGCTTAGGGCGTAGGGCTTAGGGTTTATTATAGGTTTCCCTCAGGGCATCTTGAGCCACAGACGACCCCCCAACACGCAGTAATTCCGGAGGTAAACCGTTTGTAAGCGGGTGGAAAATTTCCGTCATCACAGTAGAATCCGAGCCGACCTGGACCCCAAAAGTAGGTGAAATAATGGCACACGACCCCCTAAGAACAACCCAAAAGGTAACTACTCTTCATACTTGTAGACGTCAGGTACATCCTAAACCCCTAAATATCCCCTATTAATCCCCATATGGTCCCTATATAGATATCTCTACGCCCTAAACCCTACACCCCTAAACCTTTTGCGGGTCAGGTATCATCCTTTTGGAGATGCCCAGGTGCAGGTTTTCGAGCAGTCCATCGAAGCCGGCCGGAGCGTGCTCCCTGCATGTTCTCCAGGTCTTACGGTTTCGGGTTTAGGTTTTGAATTTAGGGTTTAAGGTTTAGGATTTTGGGTTTAGGGTTTAGGATTCAAGGTTTAGGGTTTAGGATTTAGGGTTTTGGTTTTACTACAGGCCTACAGGATCCACGGAAGACCTTCAGATCAACCCCCTCAACATTTTTTGGGCCATCTCCTGGAGCACCCTGATGCCGAGAAATGTGCTCGTAAGGAGCCCTCCACGAATGTGCTCTTGGAAGGGAATCCGTGTTCTCTAATCCTACCCGTTGGTGTCCGTATTATCCGAAAATTCTTGTGTCCCTCGCACATGGGGACCCGAGATTTCGAGACACCTGCGTAGGATTTCTTGAGAACCCTTCACTCACAAGACTCTAGCCCAAGCTCAACCGAATTGCACAGCATTTCCCCTAAATCCTGAACTATATAATATAGTGCCTTGAGGGTCCAAAGATCCAACTAATAGGGTTTTCGGGCCCATATACTAATATGAATGGCATTTGGGACCGAAAACCTGATTATTTGGGTCTGCGGGCGTATACTTTTTCTGGAAGACTTGTTCTATGACTTTCGGGGATGAGGGATGGGATAGTTGCGAGAGGAACTTGACTTGAGTTTGCACAAAGTGAGCTTGCTGTTTTAGAGTCTAGCGCTGGAAGTCTCCTTTTTAGGGTCTAGGGGTCTAGGGTTTAGGCCTTAAATTGTTGGAGTATGGGACATTACCCTCAATCTAGACCTATATCCTTTCCGGCTTTTGTTGTAATCCCTTCAGAAACCTGTATGAATTAGACACGCAAGTCGCGCAAATGGCTGGGGTAGCAATATTTCCTGCCTTCAGCATTAGTATATACAGATGTACCTGCATTTGGTCCTCAGGGAACTCTTTTTTGTTTTCCTGATTCGGCTCTGGGGGTTTGCATTCTGCATTGCGATGGCATCCCGCCATAATAGCCAGATGAGCAACTCGATTGATATTCTCGTTGGCATAATTCAAGCTCCTGCCCGTGTGCTTTTTTGAAAAGCACTGGACTCAGGGAGGGTTTCATCATGCCTGATGCGATTCTACATAGATTCAGTGGTACATGCGTACATACTAACTACATACTTACGAGGCCCGCCACACACCAAAGCGTGACAAAAACGCACAAATTGTGGAGCTTCCCAAAAGTAGTTCAATCCAACCAATCCACTCGACAATGGGGACACCCACAATCTACACGTAAAGGCAGGTGCTTGCTGACATACTGCTCAGTTGTGCTTTCAAATCAGCACGCCTGCAAGATGCGTTAATCCGAGGTTGAATGCAAAAAATGGCTCCAGCAATTGGTAGACAAGGAAGCCAAGGTTTGACTTCCAGAGAGTGCGATGAACGGATCGCAGTTTACACCACCTCCTGGCCTTGAGATAAATGCCCATCCGGCCAGCCTCGGGCATCCAGTGATGTGCAGCCGCCCTTGTGTTTACATCTTCAGGGGTGGATTCTGCCACCATGGCTCTCAGTGTGGCTACTGCCACAGGCTTCACGAGGTAGCGCCGGTGAAGATGAGCAAGAATCTCCGCAAGCTCTTTGCAAGCCTGTCTCGAGAGGAGCGGATGTTCATCATCCTGTGCCATCTTAGCAACGAGGCTGTTCTGTGGACCAAGTATGTGGTTTCGCCTTTAGATTTCTTCTAGCTTACTTCTATATTCGACGCGGCCCAAAGACATTTGCCGCCGAGGCTCGTCATCCCCTCACCCTGGTAATCAACCCCTCAAATAACAACGACCTGAACCCCAAAAGTATGTAGGGATGTCTATGGACTATGTAGTTATTTAGGGTTTAGGATGTACCTGCACTCCAGTATGAAGAACAGTTACCTTTTGGGCTGTGTTTAGGGGGCTCTGGGCTATTACTGCGGCGGGCGGAAAATTCCTCGCACGGCCATGTCTTGCACGTGTAAACGGGCCAACCCCCCTCTTCCATGGACTCCTCCCAGCAACAGGCCTCAAGGGTTCCGTCTGAAGCAATTAACCCTAAGGGTGCAAGGACCCAAATAATAGGGTTTTAGGGCCCAAATACTATAACATTAATGGTATTTGGGCCCTAAAACCCTATTATTTGGGGGGACTGGGGTATGGATTCCTCAACAGCCGAGGCAAGCGCTCGGAAGAGCCGGGTTTCCCAGCAGAGGCCATGGAGCGCCTGGGTTGCTGTTAAGGGACCCAAATTGAGTTACCGTAACATGGGTGTTAAGGGTATAGGGTTTAGGGCTCTTACAATAATTGGTATATATATATGTATATATACATGTAGCACTGAATCGGGTTAAGGAACTTGAATTGGTTTAGCGCTTAAGGTACCATCATAGTGGTCATATATACATATATATATATATTACTATGTGTATATATATATATGTGCATATGGCACTTGGTCTGGTTTCTCTAGTTGAGTAACTTGAAATTAAGCTCCTGAACAGCAACCAAGGCTTCTGCAGTGTTTGGAGTGCGACTGGCAGCAGGCACCGGTGGACCCCAAAACCCTAGACTCTAGACTCACGCAGACGTGGTGCCCAAAATAAGACATTACGGGTGTCCCACTTGAGGAGTATATGGTGAAGATTTGTAAAAACGATGAATCGAAGCTGCGCCCAGGACCCTGAACCCTAAAGGCACTAAACTCTGGCAGCCAACACAGGTCGCTCAGCACTCTGGGCGTCTCCTTCTCGGCCTAACCTCGGAAGAGCTGAGAGACATACACAGGGCCTTCTCGCGCATGTCCTCGGGTTGTTGTTGACGAACGTTCTGGGATTTTTATGCCAGAACCGCATAAATACGTATATGTAAAGGTTCTAAATCCTGCCTACAACATTCAAGGTCCCTGTACATTGTGTTCGCGCAGTTCCCACATTCCTCACCTGAGCACGTGCAGACGCTCATCAAGCAGGTGCGGTTGAGGATGGCGGTAGCCAGCGGCAACACAACACCCAACGTGGTGTACCAAATCAGCGTCTAGGTGTTCCATCAGCCCGTTCTTCAGTCCCTTTATTGCAGGGACTGAGGATTCGCCATGCGGCAAAGAAGCTGTTGCGGTGATGTATTTAAGCAAGACTCGGATCAGGCCCCGCCTTTGGGCGCCTGTATTTGGCAATTTGCTGTGCCAAGTCTTCGCAGCCTAGGCAGAACTTTGCAGGATACTCAGCCCCTGAACAGCAGATTCGGCTGATTTCTGTCACAAGTTGTGCAGCTCCACTTTTTTGAGGTGCTTTTTCTGAATGAGAGCTGTTGGAGGAGTGAGCGTTGGGTGTTTACGTTGGCTGCCATTGCTTCCTGCTCGTGCTTCCTTGTTTTGCTAGACGCTTCCTATACCAAATCATTGTCATGTTTGGTTTTTGTTGGCAATCTTGCGCGCGTAGTTTCCTGTATTAAACCCTGAACCCTAAATAGTAGTTTCCACTTTATTTTCCATGCTCCCAATATAAACCCAATATACCCTATAATCCCTATACAAACCCTGTATAATCCCCATAATCCCTGTAGTTTCCATTTTTTCCGTTATCCCACACCTCTACTTGCCTCACTCTCTAACCCTCAGACCCAAATGCCTGAGCCGTGCAACCATAATAGTAATAGTAAGAATAGTAAGAATAATAGTTATACTGATAGTAACAATAGCCATGATAACCGTAATATTGATAGTAATATAGGAGTACCTAAACTCTGCAGGCCCGAATCTTGCCGAGTAGAACCTAACTTAGGATCCCCAAAAATGTTGGACATCCTGGCGTGCGGGTCTATGACGTGAGGCAAGATTTCCTTCATCCACAGTAGAAACCCCCAAAACTCTCAATCTCAATCACTGAAGCTTTCTGCGGCTGCTGTGTTTCTTTTTCAAAACCCTAAACCCTAAACCGTGGGCATGAAGACTATCTCATTCAAGAGACCTCCTCGAAATCCGGTTTCCAAAGGCTAGGGCTTGATTCCAAGGTTTGGGCTTCTAGTCCCCCTTAGTAGATCGGATATGGCCTTGGGTATATTACAATAAGATCCCCATATAGCCCATATTGTATCTACTTAAGGGGGACTATAGGGTTTCAGGTTTAGGAGTCTAGGGCTTCGACTTTTTTGTTGGGTTCGCTCTCGTGGGCTAAGCCTTTGTCAAGTTCCGCACCATGACCCATACATCAGACCCTAACCCTAAGCACTTGACTTACATATTGGGTCAGGGTTCAGAGTTTTGGGACTGAGGTCTGAATTGTTTTTGCAATTCAGTTCGGGGTATCGGAGTTGGCATGCAAGGTTTTGGACTTTATTTCAGGTGTTCAGGACTGCCTTGAAATAAGAAGGGGTTTGGTATGGGGTTCATTGGGTCTGGAGTATTCAACTCTGGAGCTCGCACTGCAGCAAATCCTCAATTGTCAGTCGTGTGTATGTATTAGGTGGACCCCCCACCCAGTAATAGTGACTACAAGGGATGATAGGGATAGGGTCCTCTTATATTCTTGTTATACCACTATTACAGAGTGGGGGGTCCTCCTAATGTATGTATCTCTACAGACACATATTCAGTTAGGGCTGCCTCTTTTGGAAACCGTCAGCTGGGGCGCTTGACAATTCGCCGGCAGTGGGTGCATCAGTGTCCCACCAAGGGTTGCAAATTCTTTCGGGGACCTCCCGCTCGAGGATCCAAGGCAAGATTTGCATACCCCAAGTGTGGCCAAGGAGGAGTTAATAATGCTTAGCGGAGCCATTTTTTCTTCAGTCAGTTGTTCGGCGTGGCATTGGGGTATGTTGAGATTGCTTTGGGAAGAAGCTTCCCAGGTACGTCTGAGAAAGAAGATACTTCCTAATGCTTAATAGGGAATGAAAGGAAGCTGCAAGCGACTATAGCAGGGAATGTGGGGATGGATTATATATGGGGACAATGATGTAGGGATTACCATGAGTATCCAGATTGTCATTCGCACCATGGTTTTTTTAGAAGATAATAGGCTTTATTTCTGTGTACTATAGATAACTTGGGGAGAAGTTGGGAGAGTTCCCTGTTGAGCCAGCAAGCTGAGAGAGCTCAGGATTCAAGGTATTTGGGCTCGTGTGTGGCGATTCAGGGCCCCTCTGTTGCGAGTTGTGGAATTTAGGGTTCCCAGTTTTTGAGCTATTTGAGATTGCGCGGTCCCAAAATCCTGTGAGGATGTGCCATGTCTCTTTCGTAAGCATGGCTGTGCCTCAAGGGTATTTTGGCAGGAACCCTCACAGTGAATCTGTAATGACTTGGCGTCCACAGGGTCCCGAAGTTACGCTTGATTTGAGAACGCCTTGGTTGTGTGAAAATGTAAGGGTTTTCATGACTACCAGTTTTTTCGTCCTACATACCCTGTATATCTAAGGTAGAATGTACCTCGCAGTGACGGCGTGCTATTAATTAGTCATGCCTCGTTCTGACTTCCAAATGCTACTGCTGTTGGTACTTACGTAGGCTTCTGCACTGATTCTACATTGTTTGTTTTTGATTCGTTTCTTGGACACGAGCCTGTAGTACCAGGTCTCCTTGACACATCTCAGTGGCTGCGCTGCTTGGAAGGGCGGGAAGCCAATGACCTACTGTTAACTGTAGCTGCAAACCCGTCAACGTTCCTAACTATGGTGGTCAAAACAATCGCAACTGGATTGCCCTTGCCATTGCACTTTCAGCTATAAGCATGCCTTGCCCCTCCAGTCCTTTGTTCTGAGATATTCTTGTCCGAGAGCTTCGTGAGGAGACTGTATTTAAAATGAGGATAACATTGCCAGCGCCAGATTAAAGGCTGCGGGCTGTTATTGCTCGCACGACACCGAGGCACTACCCCTAGGGTTCGGTGAGGGTTTGGGGTGTAAGTTTCAGGGTTTTGCAGAGAACGCTTATGATGATTTGTAGAAGCAGCTACAGTCATGATCTGTCTTGAGTTGAGGATAAAGTATTCGCAGATATGCGCTCTTACTTCACACGACGAACCTTTGGTCTCCCATACATGCAGTGTGCCCAACATTAACGTTGGTTTGAAAGAGCCCCAAGCAAAAACTGATTTCAAATCGGCTGAATCTTCGTTACTTCTTTGGGTGTAGCGTTCCTTTGAAAGGTGCGATGAGATATCCAAGAACCGTTGTTTCTGCCTGAAGCCAATCTTAAAGCCTCAGCCCTAAAAGACAATAAGTTATATTAAGTTTAAGCTAGGGTGGGGGAAAGGAATGATGGCAATCACTGCTGCCGGGTAGCCTTGGACGCAGCTTTTTGCCCCACTCGGCCCTCCAAAAGGGACGTGCTCCAAAGCCAAGATGTTTTCTTGGTGCGGGAGAGGAACTCCAAACTCCAAACCGCAGTGTGGTTGTCCTAGCACTGTATTCGCGAAGTCGTGCCATGCTACACTCGCCGCCCTCCCGAGGGGGTTTCAGGTTGCAGCGGTCTACATCAGACTACATGCAATCCAGGTTATGGTGGCAGGACCCACAGGAGCCCAGCACGCCAGGAGGCAACTGCCTGGCCTTGGCTATCGAGCTATTCGCCTCACTGTTTCAAAATTCAGGTTCTCTGGTACAGCCAGACAATGGTAAGAGCCTAGAGATTAAGCACCTGATTGGAAAGAAGGGGCATTGTGTGAAAAACCCTAAGCCTTAATTTTATCAAGAAGGCCTCATCCAAGCCACAGATGCACAGAATTTGCTGTCCAAAAGTCTGATTCTGGAGCAAGCCAGATGGAAATCTGACAAGGGCATTGGGTGACGGGTTTAGGGTTCGCGGATTAGGTGAAGAGTCCATGCAGGAGATTTTGCCGTGTCATTCCCGAAGCGCCTAGGGTTTAGGGTTTAGGGTTTAGGGTCTAGGGTTTAGGGTTTAGGGTAGGGAATAGGTTACAGAAACTGGTGCATCTTTAGTACTCCATCCACGCGAGCATTCCTTTTCAAGATCTGGGTTTGGGGTGTTGCTCGTCCTCTGCGTACAGTGAGCACTGCACATCCCAGCAAAAGTTTGCACTTAGACTTGTGTGGTATTCTTTTCTAGGGTATAGACAGAACTCAAGTGTGTGAGGTCCTGTGCACTTTCAAACCCTAAACCCATAAAGGGAGCCACTCCCCGGGTCAGTCCAACTACTCAGATTTGTGGGTTTCCCAAAATTAGGGATACCTTTTTAGGGGTCCCCATAATAAGGACTATAGTATTTGGGGGTCTAATGGTGTCCCCCTATTCAGGGGGACTACTCAGATTTCCATGTGGATTGACTGGCAAACCAATTTGCGGTGGTGCAGAACGAGAGGTGCGGACCGGCCAATGGTTGCAAAGGGGTTGTAAAGGGGTTTTCGGGATCATGGTGAAGAAAATGGAAACTACTAGTAAGGGTTTAGGGAGGGGTTTATATATGTATCATATGAGCTATAGTCTAAACTCCTTACAGGGGTGTTCTATATAGGGGATTATTGTAGGGGTTAATTATGGGCGTTATATAGGGATGTAAATCTGCTACCACTCGGCCACGCCCCCAATATCAACTGCTCCGTGTTGTGTGTTTTCTCCTACGCCTAGAGTACGTTCCAGATCTTCGGAAATCGTGGCATTTGAGCCTGAAACTCTACACCCCGAATCCGCATCCCACATGTTCACCCTTAGATCCTAGGCCCTAAAACACCAATCCCTAAACATCCTGAGCCCCCAAATCCATAAGTTCCTACACCCAAAACTGTCGCAGAAGGCGTCCGGACCCGCCCTCCAGGCGACATCAGCTTACTTAATCTGACAATCTGAAGAGAGCATGATCCGCCCGCCGGCGCCGCTAAAATGGTGAGTGAGGTCTAGGGTTCAAAGGGTTGGGTTTATTTGAGTTTTAGCAGTATTAAGGGTGTGCTCTGGAATGGCGGAGATTCATGGGTAGTTGTAAGGGGATTACGTGATCAATCGCATACAGTGCAAGCGCCGCTTAAGAAATTCCCCTGCCCAATCCAGAGGTCTCTCCTTTTCTTAGCTTCCATATATAGTCCCCCTCAAGTAGATGGAATATGGCCTTGGGTACGTTATAAAAAGATCCCCATATATCCCATATTCTATCTACCTAAGGGGGACTATACCTTTTCCTTATCTGCCCCAGATCATAGGTCTCTCAGTTTCTTAGCAGTTTCTTAACCCCGCCTCGAACCCCTAAGGGTTTCAGCGCCGCATCCAGAGCCACAGCTTATGCCACCATACCACCTGAATAGTATTTTTTTGGGGGATACTATGGTATCCTGCTTTTGGGCATAGTATTCTATATAAGGAATATAATCTTACAAGGTTTAACCACCAAACAAAAACGCTACGCCGCTACTCACTTGATTTTAGCAAAAAGTCACCATCTCCCATGGATTCCCATTATACGTCACTTCACCAGGCACCGACCATCAGGACCCGGATGGACCTGATGATGAGCCCTGTGCTGCACAGTTCGCTAACCTAAACAAAGTCTTTTGAATGAACGCGCATGCAGCAGCAACAAGCACGAAGCGGTCAATGTGTGTACACCTAAGGAAAGACGCGCAAACTGCAGCCACAGCGGACTGGAATGCGGTGGATGTGGGTGGGCCTGCTTTCGTCCTTGCCGTGGACACTGCTGGCAAGACGATCCCCAACCGCATCCTCAAGGTCTGCGAGAAGGAAAAGATCCTCCGAGGGCTCTTTTTTTGTGGTGTTTGCGAGGTGCAGGCTGCCGCCCTCGGTTCCGGCGCGGTTCTGGAGGTGGAGTTCTTGTTGCCTGTGTCATTGCGTGTAGTCGTTATGCTGCTCACGACTTGTGCGCTGGAACTGCGTGTTTAAAGTAGAGTTTGTTGCATGGCTGCCTGTGGAAGCATTGGGCCGGCGTAGCCATAACTGCCTTGGCGAGTGTTGAATGGTTCAGTACAGGTGGTGTTCGGAGAGGAGTCCCGTAAGTCAGGTGTTTCGCTCTCCCGCTGTGGTCGCAAAGGTCAAGGAGACCCTGTGTCAGCAATAGCATTGACCGCTGTCCTCTCATGCATAGACTTGCCAATTTTGAATACAAAAGTGTGCACAACTGTTCATAAGCTTGACCACGCTGATTTGGAGTTGGCGGGCGCCCCTGTTTTTGAATACACTCTATCAGAGCAAGCACACGTACGGGTAGTTTCGAAGTAGTTAATGTGCCGTCATTTGTTTTGGAGTTTTTGTTAGGCATTACCTTTCAGTGCTTCGAACGTCTTGCGAGGCTTTACAACTTCCTGGGGCAAGAGGTCCCGGAGCATGTGGACGTCTTTGGAACCAAGCTCCTAGGCAGATTTGGATACGTTTTGCCATTTCAGCTGTAGAGCTTCTGCTGCGCCTTCGTCTCGAGACCGTCGGTTGGATGCTTGAACAATCAGGGTTTGCTTCTTCTGCAACTTCAGTGAAGCTTTTGGTCCGATCAGCTCATCGCGTGTACGTGCAGGTACGTGCAGGTAGTCCTTGGTGCAAACAGTCGTTGTAGCGACGCTCATCGCCCCCTGTCCTCGATGATTTCAAAACTAGACAAGCGCGGGATGGACTCTTAAGGTTTTTCCCCATGTGGCCGGGCGGGGTATCCGTGGACTGGCACCAAGACTGCCACTATTTCGGCACAGCCTCATCCAGGATAATCTCCTGTGGAGTCTACCTTGAGGATACGGATCAGGACTGCTCTTGTAATGCCAAATTCTTAAATGGGCTAGGCAATTGATTCGCCAACCTCTCGCTTGCAGGCCTAGCAGGTGACAGCGCTTGCACTTGCCTGGTCCTTTTCCTGCCACTTGCTCCTACCCCTCAGGACAACGGCTGCCTCCAAGTTGTGCCTGGATCCCACACCTTTGACTTCGAGCATCAGCCTGGAAGTGGCCTGCACTCACAGGGCGAATGGGTGAACCCAGGCACTAGAGGAATCCACTACGGGACCCTGTGCCAGAACCTGTGAATCCTCTAAACTCAGAACATTTCGAAAACCTGACTTGCGCAAGAGTGCTCACATGTGAGCGACGACCTAAAGTTCCGTCAAAAGAGCCAAGGCTACGGACGTCGGTATTTTATTACTGGGAGCAGCCGTTCTAGCAAGAAGGGGCCAGAGATAAAGCGACATCCGGGTATTTCATGAGTGAAAAAATAAAGCATTGTAGCACAATGATATTCAAGCGAGATTCCCCTAAATTTCAGAAAAAAAAGCATGGCATTTATGAGTATTTTCTAACTGAACGAGATCAGGGGCCGGAGACAGGAAATAGTGCTACTTGCCCAAACAAGAACTTTCGTCCGCTGCTCATGTGCTGTTGCCCTCCCCTCAGATGCTTCAACAAATGCCGTGGATGTCGTGGTTCCTGCCGGATCGGTGGTGCTCTTCAACTCCCGCTTGCTCCATGCAGCAAGGCAGAACAAGCACGCCAGCCGCACCCGCTATTCTCTGCGCCCTGGCTGCCCCTGGCTTTGGGTTGAGTGGCTTTCAAGCCAAACAGAAGGCGCATCATGTTTGTTGCTGCTGTGGATGTAAGGGCGGGACTTAGAAACTATTGATTGCGCTTGCTCAATCTGGCATAGAATGCTGGGCAACATCACGATTTGCGCTGCCTGACTGATGATCATCAACAGAAAGCGCTTCGGACAAACGAATCATCATGAATGAATCATGAATCATCTCTATGGTCCAGAAGGATAGGACGGTGCACTTTGCACTTCGGGCCGGGAGGATCCGGGAGGCATCTTTCGCTTGTCAGCTTGCACTTTCAGGTTTGGGCATTTCGTCCCCTCGGAGTTGGACTTCAGCTGGCGTGGCACAGATTTCTCACATGGCACGTATCAGGATAGACATCAGGTCTACTGAGCCACTGCCTGCGAGAAAAGCTGCAGACCGCTCGCAGATATCCGCAGCAATGCCTGGCACATCATGTTTACAAGAGCAAAGGTGGTTGTGATTGCCATTGCTCAAGGGCAGAAGGCCCAAGCAGCTGTTTGCTGTAGCATGGGCAACATAGGCCCTAGGTTTTTTGCAGGTAGAAAGTCCAGGCATCCAATCATGAACAGTCTGCGAGCGACAGGATAGGCCAAAGTCAGAGCAGGAGCAAGTGCTTTGCAAGGGAAGAGTTCTGCTGGTTTGATCAATCGACTGAGCCCTACGGTGTCACTGGAAGAGGCAGGGGCAAGGTTATTTCAGCGTTTCACACGGACCTGCTTCGATTTTGTTGCAGCTTAGTGCCGGGTACCAACCGAAAACGCGATCTATGGCATGGTCAAATCGCCATTCCATTAAGATCATTTCCTGCGTGGAAAACCACAGGAAGCGATCAAGTGAGAGAAGCATGCGGTCCTGCTGCTAGATATCCTTTTTGTGCCTGGTTTGTTGAATGCACTCAAGAGCAGCAGCAGAGATACCATGAGATGATTAACTCCCAGTATTGATATGAGGGTTGTTCTGAAGGTCCCGCGTTTTCTGGTTTAACTTGGGTGACGTTTTCGAATGGTTTAGGACTTGCGAAAGTTTCGCGAAAAAAATGCACGCTAAAGGATTACTAGTCTTTTTTCGTGAAAGATGGGTGACAGCAGCGTCTTTCAGCAAATTAAGGTGAACGACGGCAATGTCTTTCTGTAATCCGTTGGTGTGGCAGGCTCCGAGATTTTGAGATGCTGGTAAGAGGCATACCCTGAATGGGGGTTTCCGAAAATCAGCGTCTCCTTACATACCCCTAAACGTACCGTAATCCCCGTTCTGCGAACCTAATTTCCGGAACCTCCCATACAAAGGCCTAAATCTACGATTTGGTCCTTGAAATCTTGGTATCCAAGTTGATACTCCAAGTTGACCCACGTGTGAAAATCGGCTCCGCGAAAGTTCTGCCAAAGTTTCGTGAAAGAAGACGCTAAAGCACGTCTTCGCGAAAGTTGGCCAAATCCCATTTTGAACAACCATCATTTGCAATGATGGCAGGCAGCACTCATGTAATTAGAAATGGTGCAGCATTCAAGGTCATTGCAGATGTCGTAAGAGGAATGTTGCCAACTGTCAAGATAGACAACCTCCCATATCCTCAACTCTCTGGAGTACAGGGTTCATACCCGAAACGCCTTTCTCCTTGGGCATAAGTCCTCTAATGGTTCTCCCCAGTTCCCCAACTTTTCGAAGTTACGACACAGGGAGCTCCCGAGGCCTACATCCAAGGTGTAGGCACTTGCCTGCATACGACACACGCATAACTCCATTTTCGGCATGTGCAGCTACAGCCCACGGACAGACTGCAAATTGCTATTGCGCGAGAGGCCACCTAGAGGAGTTGATTACGCACTATCTGTTGAGGCATGTTGAGGCGCTGGGTCTACTAAACAGCGGGGGAAAGTGCATTGGCAGATATGGGAGACTAGATGAGCTTTCCGCTTGAGCTACCTGCTGCAAAGGACGAAATCACGCTGCAAAGCAATTCATTGCTTGCTCACCACATTAGCCGTTAGCTTCTGCACACAACAATTTGATTAAATCACATGTTTGATAAGATCCTGAACCCATTTTTGCAAAACCAGTGCTTTTGCAATCCTGCGTACATAGGGCAGGCCGGGCACTGGCGCAGTGCGGTGAAAGTCTTGATAGAGTAGCTCCAACGGTTTTGGAGCGACATCTCATGATATCTTGTGGGGCGAAGAAAAGAGGTTGCGTCGGTGGATCGCAATACTTTCAGCTTCCTCGGCAGGCCCATGGCAGCCGCAAATGAGAGAACCTTGAGACCAGGAGGTTGCCAGGGGCTGGCGACATAACCTTTTCTGTATGCCTTTTGCAGAACGGCTTCGGTTAGCAGCTTGCCGCCTCGGAATGAGAGGACTATTGCAAAGCTAGGCTGCAGGAGATTGGTGGGCGTAACAGATCTCTCGATTCTGTGTATGCGTCTGTGAATGATGTGTCCTATACACTCATGTTGCGCCTGCTCACCACCTTTTCAGTATTTTCTGATCTTCTTTTGCATTGAAAAGTATCAGCTGCTTCTGAAGAGCCCTGGCAAACACTGGTTTGTGTAGGCGTCATTCTCTCTATGGCGTGGATAGCTCATACCTTGCATGGAGATGTCCACCTGAAAACTGCCAGGGCGCGCATCGAAGCCTCCGACCATCGTGAAGAGCCAGTCGCTCTCGTCTCTGAAGCAGGCACAGCCAAGAGCTGAGGCCCGCTTTTGATTAGCCTATCCTAAGTGAAGCCATGGCAAGCCAAATCTCAATCTTGCAGGAAGTTCAGGAGATGTTGTTAGGATTCCGATGCTGAAACGTATGCGGTTGGCTTTTTTTGATGCGCTAGCCGCCACCCATGATCAGAATCGTTTGCCGCAAGGAGATGGCGGCACAAGGGCAATTGGTTTCAGATAATTATAGGGGCTGAGTCACACTTGTGCTCAGCAATCTGCACGGGCCGAAAGCTGGGCTTGCCAGAGAAAAGAACTAAAACCAAGCTGGAGTGTAGTTTTTGCTAGCATGCTGCATCATTTTGGCAGCCACGGGTTGGAATTGCTTGTGCGTTATGCTAGATGCCTTTACTACCCTCACCTTAAAGAGCAAGTGACTCTGACTTTGCATTCAGAGAGAGTGCGCTAAGTTCTGTCGACATCCGGCGGCGAGTGCTTTCAGCTGTGGACAGGCCTTGCGCGCAGCTATAGTTGTAAAGACATGATGGGTGAGCACTTACTGCCGCGACTCCGTCACCTTAATTCGCGGTGATTTTGTTTAGTTGTTCTGGGGTCACTTTTCAATCACCCTTCAGCCAATGCCTTAGCCCATCGAACATGCCGCTAAGATCCCCACAAGACTTTGCAATTTGTTTTCTAGCAGTCTAGCTGCAGCTTTCTTTGTCGGGTTTGGCTGGCGGACAGTGCGCTTGTCCGCTGACAGATACCCCGGCTTGAAGAGTGCGGAGGAGTACGTCGCAGTGCTGGCCCCAGCCTTGCAGGTGCGCTACCAAGTAGGAATCTATACCAAGTTCTCCAAAGAAGTAGCTGAGCAAATATCATGTCAGGATGACATGGACCCAAAGTTAAATCACAGGTCCTGCGTTGCCTTACTTGCAGAGGACGGGAAAGTAATACAGCCAATGGAAGATATCAACAGCAACAGATGTCAGAATCACACGAGCCTAAGCAGATTCGCGTGGCAGAGTCTGCATTTGCAACTTGCAGCTAACGTCTACAGACGCAGAGTTCTTGGCTGTGCCCAACCCAGGCACGGGCTGGCGCTGCCCGAGAAAAGGACCGGCAGGCAGAGAAGGAGTACCTTGGCATATGTGTCAGTTCTCTGATGCCCCTGTGCTGCCTCTTCTTGCGCGACAGTTTTTTTCTGCCGCAGTTTTCGCCTTCTTGTTCAAAGCTCAAGTGAAGCGGGCCCCAGACTTCAAGAAACACGCTTTACCAGGAGTGGAAAGACAGGCCAGTGAGTTATGATGCGAGCCTGCAGGTATTGGGCCAACCTGAAGAAGTTTAAGGATGATGCTCCGACCTGAGTGTTGGTAAGATCGCATCGTTCAGGTGCTCCGCCTTGCTTTCAACTTTGCAGGTGAAGTCCGTGTTCAAGCTCCCCTCGGACAGCTACGCGGGCAAGAGAAGCGTGCAGGAGGCCAGCAGCGCCCCCTTCCGCGGAGAGACGAAGTGTGCAGCAAGCGACCTTGATTGATTAACACAAAGTCAAGGTTCCAAGCATTGAGCCACCCGACCCTAAGCTTCACAACCCCTCTTGGCAGGAGATCATGGAGAAGGCGGGGAAACTGGCACCTGCAGCACCGGCACGTGGGTGTCATTTCTGCTATAACAGTGGCACATGTACATGACTGGAAACAGGGTTCTAGTGCAAACATGTGGACACAGACCGCTTGCCAATGTGGCGGTACCTGACACGACCCTGGGCCTGGGCAAAGCGGCAAGGTGGAGAAGGGCCAAAGAGCCTTGCAGGAGACAGATGCGGCTTACCAGAGACTGGGCTGCCTCGGGAGCTTTTGAAGAATCTTCCAAAAGTCGTTAATGTTTCCTAAAATCAGCCCCACTGTATGGTTTTGCGGAGGCGAGTCTGCTTCCTGGTGTAGTGCAGCATTGTACTGTACAGCCAACAGAGGGCCAGACTTCAAAGGCCATTGCAACGGAATTTCATGGAAAGGCAATACCCACCTCCACTAAGGATGTGGCTACAGGCAGGAGGGCTAGTGTCTTCTTCTTTCAGCAGCTCTGGCCGGATGAAACTACGACGTTCTGAGAGTTCAGTATGCGTACTCGGAGCTGCTTCTCATTTGGAAAGGTACACGAGGAATTCCAAGCGCTAGACAGGGAGCGGCATATTGCTGAGCATATACTCGCAGGGTATGCGGTATGCACACAGAACTTTCAGTTCAAGCTCACCAAGCTCTGAAGACCCTGGCAAGTGCTGATAGCGCCAGGCGATGCAGGAGAGAGCGGAGGAGAAGAAGCAGGAGAAGATCCAACAAAGGCCAGTAACCAGAAGACTCAAAGTCCGTCCCCTCCAAGCCACTGCAAGGAAGACGGATATCGAGGAGGCGCAGCAGCGCAAACTGGAGCCACGACTTCATTCTCTTAGCCAGGAGTTTATTGGATTGCGTAGTTACATTAACAATCGCGAAGCCGATGTTCGCTTATTGGACAGATGGTATTAAGAAGTCTGGGGCTTGCTTGGGGGTGGAGAGACAAACGCAAACAGGTCCGAAGTTTACAGTTGCCAGGTTCAGCTTTGGTTTGGGCTTGCAGCATGTACAGGCCTCGTCTTTGTTCTTGATGAGGGTACTTATGTCAGCTCCGATCAAACGAGTCGGGACGTAGGCGTCATTCAGGACAGTTGGTGCATCCATGTATCCAGATCCGGATTCCGAGCCGGTGGGCTGTAAATACAGCTGTAGGGCAGGCAGAGAATTTTGACAAGAGACGTTCTGCGAAGTCCGCAAACCTGACAGCCTAGCCAAAGCTCTGAACCTGCGATCTGAGACCCATACCATTAGGACGCTGCAGGCTTAATCATTGAACCAACTCCTGTGATTGATTTCCAGTCTCCCGCTCTTCACGTCCCAGAGGCATAGCAGGAACCTTAGTCTCCTCCCATGCATGCCTGCGCTGAGGATCTTCAGGCTGAACTGCAGAAGGCCTGCACCTCAGCCCATCATGCACGCAGGATGCCTGCAACGTTCGCATTGCCATAAATCGGCAGGGTGGAAACATGCTGTGAAATACGGTTCGAGAAGAGTCAACTTGGCCAACCCCCCCCAGAACTTATCCGTCTGTGCTTGGAGTGCTCACATAGATTCAGCTGCCTGGGAAACGGAAGCTGGACTTGTTACGTCTTGTTGCCACATGCCTAGGAACTCTCGGAGAAGGCTGCTGGCTTCAAGGTGCGCCACATCTACTGATGAAAAGTACAACACTCGGTGGGCACCGGAACAGATCTCTTGTGCTTGGAAGCGCTTGTTCTCCACACGCGAGTGCTTCGCAGGAGAAGGAGAAGGCCTATTGGAACTGGCTGGCCGAAGCGAAGCAGGCAGATGTGGGAGCAAAGGGACTCCTGGTTGGTTGTTTGGGCCGGTTGGGGAGGTCGGCATTGTTAAGTGGATGCAACAGTCTCATGGGGTGTAGGGAGTGGACTGCAGTTGGCCTGAGAGAGAGGAGATGTGCAGTGCGGGATCCCTGCCCACGCATCTTTGTTTCTCTTTGGTTGGCACCCCTGAAGATTCTGCGTTCCGGTCATCGCTGGAATATGCAAGCGTCATAGAAGCATATGGACGCTTCAGCCTTCCGAAATAAGGGCTGTCGGCTGAAACAAGCCTTCTGGACTTTACGCAAGCCCTGTTGAGGTTCGTTCTCAAGCGAACGTGCCCAACCAATTGGCTGAAACTGAACTACTAAAGAGCTGAGTTATCACCATGGACTCTACACATCTCTTCACGGGAGGTACGTGCTCGTTCTGGAACTTGCAAGCTAGATCTTGGTGGCTGCTTTCAACCGAGAGTGCCCATGTAGTTCTTGTGGGACCGCATCCGCATCCCACTCACCGTCCTAATTGTCAAGAGGGTGCCTTGTAACATGCATATTACAGCCACAACAGGCGTTCCATCATGAGAAGACTACAGCATAAGATTCAGACTGGCAAATATGTGAAAGAACCTAAGAATTGTAAAGACACATCCGACAGCTGCCTGAGCTTGAGCTTAATCCACTTGGCTGTGCTAGACTCCTTGTGCTGTGTAGGCAGTGGCTGCACGCCCTGGAGTGGCACCTCTCCAGAAGTTCGAGGGGCGAAGTGTGGAGGCCTGAGGGAGATGGATTCGAGAGCAGCTTCACTTGAGATGCCTGCAGACCAAGAGGGCCCGAGGCGCGAGATGACAAGCTAGGCTAGGCCAGACGTGGTACAGAGCAGATGACAGCAGGAATGTTCTGAAATGATTGCAATGGATATTGACCTCAAAGCTGCAGGGAAGTGTTCCAGCTTTTGCTTTTGATGTGAGAGTCCAGTCATGGATCAAGCAAAAAGCACAGCACCTGTGATGGAGGCGGCCTTACATCAGGAAATTTAATTTGGTACAACATGAAATAATTGGCATCGACTGCACGATGGCAATGCTAGGCAAGCAGAACCAAGTCATTGCGTCCCACTTTTGCTGGAATGTTGGCTCGAATACTGATACTCAGGGGTTGGACAGAGTGTGCCTGCTCATGTTTTGACCTGCACAAGAGGTCCTGACATCACGTCACTCGTTCATGTCGCAACCACTGTTTGCAACGTGTGACGGTGCCCTCATCAGGAGCTGGTTGCAGAAAAGCGGGCGGCCCTGAATAAAGAGGCGAATGCATTTGCACCAAAAGGTTTTTCAGGATATTGCCGTTACAATGCAGGCATCAGCTGTTTGAAGAGGTGTGGGGTCAAGATATTTGCCCTGACGCTTCACGATCCCAGGGGTCTTTGGCAATGTAGTAGCCTTCGACCGGCTAATACGAACCGGTGCGGGGCGACAGCAAGCAAAGAAAGATCTGAACTTGCATGAAGACTGCGGACAGCAAGAGCCATGCAAAGGTGACCGCCCGGGAGCAAGAGTACAAGACCTGGCTGGCCACCTTGTTGCAGCTATGCAGTTCTGAAGTTGATGGAGCAGTGCTGTGAGCGCATTTCAGATCCCAGTTCAGTGTGGGGCTCGGGAAATCTCTAGCCTCTCAGACTCTAAACAAAAACTGGGCTCAGGAATCTGTCAGCAAGCCCAAGTTCAAGCTCCCATCCCAAGCTGTCAACACACCGGCGCTTGCGACCCAGATCAGCCGGTGCAAGGGATGCAAAGTAAGCGGATGTAAGCGGGCAAACACGTCGGCTGGCCCAACATGTAGCATCCATGCAACGAGAGGTTTTCTCTATAGTTGGCGGATAGCACTCTTGAGAAGCCATTGTGCAGTTCTGTAATGCCTCTGAATTCCTGTTTGATCATGCTGTCCACAAGACAAACAAGCGCAAGGGATGCATTCCACTTCTCTCACCCTATTTGCTCAGACAGCGGCAGATGATCATCGCTGAAAGCGCCACCTTGCAGCACAATAGTTCCAGTTTGGCGACGTTTTGCAGCTGTGCAAAGTAGGAGGATAGGCAAGACTCGCAGCCATACCGAATTCGCATCTGCATTGCTAGAGCGCTGAAGTCAGGATCCTAGCGTTCCAAGCTGTTTTTTTCCGACAAGTTTGCCATTCACTGTAATGCCTCAAGATATCTCAAGAATTTAGACAACGCGCGGGCCAAGTCTCAAATCTTATGCCGCTTGTACTAGCAGACGATTCCCGCAAAAGGAATCTCACTGCAGTCCATGTTCATGTCATAGTGACTGCTCATGATATCCTGAAGCCCTTCAGTCCAACATCCTACATACCTCCACGGCGGCCTGTCGCAATCTCAAACATCTTGCAAGCACAAATTTGAGACTCGTCGGTTTATGGATGATGCCCAGTGTTTCTGACCATGGTTTGAATATTCGATCTGCTTTACTTTATAACTTGCAATCTCGGGCCCTGTTACCTCTTTACATGACTCTGTACGTTGAACGCGTAATCAAAGGGCGGCTGATAGGCTGATCATCTAGCAAGACCTTATGTCACCTGCCAGAGCGCTTAATTCCAATGCTGAAGATACCATTGGCAAGGGCAATTACGCATGCCAAGGCGAAGCGGGGTCTTGAGAAGCTGAATGCCACAACAGCGGAGTATCAGAAATGGGTGAAGGACCAATTCTTATGGACTTTAGATAGATTTTTGTTGAGGACAAATCTCGGATAGGGTACACCAAGCTTGTGGACTTACCTTATCTTTTTGGCGTGGTGCATTGTGCTGGGGGAATGATAACGACATTTGGCTCGATCTTGAGCCCTCGTAAAGATTTGTCAGCATCAAGAGAAAGGGCCCTGCCCCAGAACGGACAGATTCCAGGGCCTATAGTACGTTTTGAGTGTGGGCTCATATTGGCTCGAATCTTGGCAGCTGCTTGCAGGACATGGAGCAGGAGAAGCACGAGGCGATGATGCAGAAGGCAGGGGCAGACATTTGCAAAGCAGGACCGTGAAGGAATCCGGTCAACATTCCCATCTATCCCAGATGGAAGGTCCAACCTTCCTCACCTAGATCAACATGAAACAAATTGTGGCATGGTGTTCCCAGGACAAGTTGAAGGGTGGCAACAGGTCTGAAAGCTTCTCCGTCTTCTCCAGTCAGGTCAAGGACAAGCTGAAGGCTGACCGCGAAGATGTGGAGCGCCGGGAGTTTGCCATGCACGCCCTCCAGGACAACCCAAAGTGGAGCTAAGCAAGAAGGGTGCTGGAGGTTTCTCTGATTTGGCAGACTGACATTTTTGGACTGGAGTCACCTCGCTTATCCTCCATCCTTTCAGCCGTTCACGCTGAAGGATTGGAAGCTGAGACTTGATTCTGTGTCAGAAGGGGTTTGTAGATTGTAGATCGCATTGACCACATAGGAAGCTCAGGCGTTGCAAGGCGCTGCCAGACACGATGCCTCAACGCGGGTCTACCAGATCCAAACTTCGATCCAAACTTCAAGCCCGCATCCCTCTTGCAGCCACATTGAGGAAAAAATGGCCGCAGCAAAAGAGGAGGAGGACTGCCTTGTGTTCTCTGATCTCTCGTATCTCTAACAGGCAATGCTGGGGCATACTGCTGCAAGTCCGTATAGAAGTGCTGCAGTGTGCAGCTCTGTAGTCGAAGTTTTAAGTATGAGAATGAGACAACCCCTTTAGACCCCGTTGCTGCCTCAGCGACTTCTTTCATCTCTTTCAGAAACAGATCGTACTAACAGATATGTTTCCGTTGCTTGTCAGTGCTCATTGCTTTGCATGTGCATTGTCTCAATGCTGGCCCGACACAACCCTGAGTTTAAGAATGTCGGGCAGTTAGAAGGAATACTTGGCTGGCTTCAGCATGGCCACGTTGGATAAATTTTGCCTTCATGGCGTTTCAAATAAAAGAGGGCGAAGCATGGCCTGCGACAACACGCAAGATGAAGAGTGGACATGCGCCGCCTGTTGTCATGCCATTTGAACCGTCACACAGTTTCCGAAGCTACGACGTAGTCGCATGTTTAAGTCGAATCTGCCAAAAGCAAGCGACAACATGCAGGAAGCCCTACCAGATTTGGAATACAGCCTCACGCCATGCAGGCACATCCAACAGGAGGCTCTCATTGGCCACCCAGTCCGAGTCATCCACATTACGAAGCATAGAGATTTGCCCATGTTTGCCGGCCCAATGCTGCGCCTGTTCTTGTGTGCGCTTCTGGGCCTAGTAGCTGGCGTGCCTCGCGTGGCTGTGGTAGGCGCCCGGTTCTATTTAAAGACTGCGGTATTTGCTTCCCAGAGTAGCTTTGGCCATGCCTACAGGCTTGAGTTCTGAACATGCATATCACAGGTCTTAAAGTCTTAAATGCAAGTTGAGTAAATCACCAAGCCACCAGGGTATTTAAGCAAACGCTCAACCCCCCACCCGAAAGATCTTTGTCTTTGTCCAAATCTGGGCAGTCCCAGGTGCTGGCATCAACGGGGCTTCAGCTGTTCATTTTCTCAGGGAGCTGCTGGGAGACGGTGTGGATATCACAGTCTACGAGGCTGGGCAATGAGCGACCCTTAGCAATAAGCTCCAAAAGCACGCACCAGAAGGCGTTGAAAGCGGTCCGTGCAGACGGGCTAGAGACCGCTGACCCTTCGTTTTGTAAAAGAATGAGGCCTGGCTTCGATAAAGCACCCATGCGCCTGGTTGGTTGGTCAAAGTTGTCTTCCAACAACGGCCTGCTACACTTGGATCGATCGAGACTCGACAAAAATCCAGAGGGAAAGAACGCCTAAGCCCTAAGCTTTCAGAGATCTTCCTGTCTGTGCGTTCCTAGCTTTCGTTTTGGGCTTCAATGGCGGAGCTGCTTGCTTGGGGAAGTCAGTAGACCATCTCGCCTGGAGGCGAGCCGCGAGCCAGGCGGCCGGACCTTGACGAGGACAGCAAAATGGGAAGTGGCTCCAGGTTGATTAAACTTTTGAAGTATTTTGTCACGTCGTGAGCGTGAACACATGTCGACACCCCGTAAAAGCTACTGTAGGGTCGCTGGTCTTGACTTTTCTTTTCAGTCTTGCAACCGCAGACAAGGTGAGGAAAAAACAGCACATCATTGAATGGTTCAGAGGGAACCAAGCTTCTGGAACAAGTCTGACAAGCAGGGGGGCTGTTTGGCGTGGACCAGATTGATCGGTGAACATGTTTATGATATTCCGGAATCATCTTCACTAGCATGAACAGTACCAGGCCATCACCACACTTTCTTCTTTGCATCTACCATGTGCCGTGCGCCAGCCGCGCTCTTTCCATTACAATCTTCATCATCATCACCACCACCATCATCATCATCATCATCATCATCATCATCGCCACCATCACCATCATAGCCACCACCGCCGCAACTCCCACCCCCGCAATTGCCCTCCACCGCCACACCCACTACCATCCCTACTGTACCGAAAACCTCGTTGCCAGCCAACGCCACCACCCCCTTCCCATGACCTCTATGAAATGAAATTACTGGGAAAATGCCGCTGGGTCTCCTCATTTACAGAGGAGAGGGCTTGAGGGAGTTCATGCACCTCATTTTGCAGTGGTTTCAGGGGTGGGGCTATCATATTTGCAGTCTGCACTTCCTCCCAATCCATTTCAATCCCTCAACATAGTATTCGTACTGTAACTGTAACCTTCTGCCCAGGGGATACAGGCTCAATTGCCCGTGTCACGTCTTGTTTGTAAATGTACATAATCATCATCATCATCATCATCATTATCAACCCTTTTACCATCATCACCAATTCAATCTATGTACTGTCATTTCTCACCCAAACCTTCTGATTCACGTGTGTCCTTTGCCGCAGTCAACACCCGTTTGTCCTTCCAGTGAGCTCGAGAACCATAATACAGATGCATGCGCGCGGGCTGTTACCAGCTTTCATTGGCGTGGCTCGCCCTTCAATTGGAGAGGACCTTTGCCAATGTTACCATCGACGTGGGCGGCACTGCAATCTATTCGCGGAACAGGTACATCTCAGGCATCCTGTCAAAAATGACATTCGCGTCAACCGAACGGAATTTTTTAGATCTAATGTTACCGTGACATTAATAAATCCCCTCCCCCCTCAGAACTTGTTTTGCGATTCGGGCTTATGGAAGGGTGGGGGTCTCAATAATAAATGACGGCGGTGGCGGTAGGACTAGGTGACTAAGTAGTGCAGCTCGTAGTACCAGTAATACAAATAAAAAGGAAATCTAGTAAAAGCGGGATATTCCGGGCCGGAAAAATATGTTATTGCCACCCCTTTATTATTGTAATTTGGGCCTAAGTTGGAAAACCCTTGATGTGCTTAAGATATCTTTTTACCGGTCAGAGATGGTTAGGGGGCCCCCTGGAAGGTCTTAAGCACATCGAGGCTTAACGGTCAGGATTTTGGTCTGGGTCTGGTCTGCGAATATACGAGATTTAGTGGTGATTCTTGGCTGTCGTTGCCGCGATTGGAGGCCCAAATGCGGTCGCAGAAGTTGTTTTCTGGAGGCTTTGGAGTAACTATTTTAAGTTCAAAGCGTGTTGTAGGAGTTCAAGAGTCTAAATGGGGTCGCGGAAACTACATTTGGGAGATTTTCGGCCCATAGATCAGGAAAAAAAGGTGCAAAACAAGGGCTTCGGGAGTTTAAATGGGGTTGCGGAAGCTATCTTTGGGAGATTTTCGGCTTCTAAAACTAAGATGAAAACAATGAAATGATCAGAGATTTCAGGTCCAAATGGGTTCTTGAAGCTTATTTGGGAGGTCTTGGGAGCTTTAGATCAGGAACAAAACAAACCCCAGATGTCACCGAATTGACTAAAATGTATTAGGCGCACGTTGAAATGGGCGGAAATCTGCAGTGCGCGCGCGCGCACTGCAGAATTTTCCCGAGTTTCCAGACCCACATGCAATCCAAACAACCCCAGATGTCACCAAATTGACTAAAAAAGTACTAGGCGCAAATGGAAATGGGCATAAATCTGCTGCGCGCGTGCGCTGCAGATTTTTCCCAAGTTCCCAGACCCAAACAACCCAGATGTCACCGAATCGATTCAAAATGTACTATATAGGCGCACGTTGAAGTGGGCGAAAATCTGCAGTGCGCGCGCGCTGCAAATTTTTCCTCAGTTTCCAGACCCACATGCAATCCAAACAACCCCAGATGTCACCAAATTGACTTAAAGCTGGAAAGGCCGCGCAAAGGTCGGAAAGGTAGTGTCAAGCGCACACAAAGCTGCCACCCTGTCCCGCAAACTGGTCGGGAGTGGTCGGTAGTGGTCGGGAGTGGTCGGGAGTGGTGGAAAAGGTAATCTTAAGCGCAAAAAGCTGCTAACGGTCCCGCAAAGTGGTCGGTAATGGTTGGTAGTGGTCGGGAGTGGTCGGGAGTGGTGGAAAAGGTAGTCTTAAGCACACAAAGCTGCTAACGGTCCCGCAAAGTGGTCGGTGGTGGTCGGGGATCGGGAGTGGTGGAAAAGGTAGTCTTAAGCACAAAAAGCTGCTAACGGTCCCGCAAAGCGGTCGGTAGTGGTCGGGAGTGGTCAAAGGTAGTCTTAAGCACAAAAGGCTGCTAACGGTCCTGGGGGTGGGAAGTGTGGTGGGGTGGGAGGGGTGGCCCACCCGCCCCACCCTTCCCCCCACCCTGGAGACCGCTAGCCGCTAGCAGCTTTTTTGTGCTTAAGATTACTTTTTCCGCCACTCTCGACCACTCCCGACCATTCCCGACCACTACCGACCACTACCGACCACTTTGCGGGACCGTTAGCAGCTTTTTGCGCTTAAGATTACCTTTTCCACCACTCCCGACCTCTCCCGACCACTACCGACCACTCCCGACCACTTTGCGGGACAGGGTGGCAGCTTTGTGTGCGCTTGACACTACCTTTCCGACCTTTGCGCGGCCTTTCCAGCTTTAAGTCAATTTGGTGACATCTGGGGCTGTTTGGATTGCATGTGGGTCTGGAAACTGAGGAAAATCTGCAGTGCGCGCGCGCACTGCAGATTTTCGCCCATTTCAACGCGCGCCTAACACATTTAAATCAATTTGGTCGTATCAATCATGTTCACAAAGTCTTGCGGGTGGCAGGATTGCGAGAAGAGCACGTATATCCACGACTCCACAGGCATGTGCGGCTCTTGAAAGCTTTGAAGGGCTGCGATCCCAGCGATGAGAGCAATGCCTCCTCGGACGCTGAGAGTGAGTCCGAGTAAAAACGATGCGGGGCCGGTCGCGGGCCATGATTTCATCAGAAATTCAGAGACGGAGACCTTAGGTGACCTAGGCTATGATAATTTTAGCCCATAAATGCAATCAGCTACTCCACGAGATAGCGTGGTTTGCGCCTAAACTTGCGGCTTCGAGACCTATTTTCCGTATTTTTCGGACCATAAATTCCATCATTTCTATTCAGAAATTCAATCAAATATTCCACGAGATAGCGTGGTTTGCGCCTAAACTTGCGGCTTCGAGACCTACTTTTCCGCATTCTTGGACCATAAATTCCATCAATTTTATCAAGAAATCAGGTCGATTTCATCAAAAAAATGGTGCAATTCAACTTTCTTAACTGAATTTCGGCAATATTTCTCCGAAGATTTCAACCGCTAGAGCCGTCTGGAACCTCCTTCCGAGGCTCTTCTTTGATCGGCTGCTGAGAATCAAGCCTAGCCACTTTGCACCCTAAACACCCGGAGTCTTAAGCACATCGGGGGCTAGCCAAGGCCTAAGTAGACCTTGTTGGGCTCAAAACTTGTTAGAAAGCAAATTTGATTGTACGGGATTTTCCGGCAACAAAACGCTATTGCCACCCCCTTTATTAATGCTATGGTATATTAATGCTATGGTAACATTAAGCTAAAAAAGTAGTTCCTTTTCCATTCTCCTATAATGATACCCCAAGCCCCAAGCCCTGCATATCCCTGTATACTTATGCAGCCCCTGTGAGCGGGCTCCTCGCAGTTCGGAGGTAGATGTTAAGTTGTCGTTTTTTTGGGCCACCGGACCAGTACGCTCCAGCGGTAACCCCAGCACTTGCCAAAACTCGCACCCAATTTGGGCCATCCCAAGACAGGCTTATGGTGTCACCTCTTAATTATAAACGCTATCGCGCGCCCGCCTCGGCTGGCGGGGCGCGGAGCACACGAATAGGTCATGGTATGTAGTTCACACGTGGGGTTTAGGGTCGAGGGAGTAAAGGAGGCAGGCCTCACTTCAGACGTGTTTGATGCATGCCTGTTCCAGCACTCATGCGGGGGGCTGGCTGGGCTTAGTCCATCAGCCTTTAGTGAGGGAGTTCGCAAGCTTCGAGAGCCGCAACCGTAGAACCGGCCTCAAGGAGCAGGGCTGCGTTTCAGGGACGGAAATTGTATGTCCCAAGTGCAATTCGCCGCTACCCCGGATCCGGAAGACTCTTGAGTTCCGGCTACCCTACAGAACGGCTTCTTTTGAAGAAGATGATTAGGCCACCCACCATGGGGTTGCCAGCAGTGCCCAGTAGCAGAGGGTTCCAAACGTCCGAGGCTGGATAGCCTGGGCGAATTATTTGTATCATTGGTCCAAGACAGGAGCACTTCACAAAAAGTCCCGTCAGTAGGGTTGGGCCATTGGAACTCCCAGATTTGGGTGCCCAGCTCTGCTCCACAAAATATGACGTGAGAATGGGTGTGATGCCTCGACCCAAGGCCCCGCTTTCATTGCGTTCAGCACACTATGTTGCTGAAGCCTTGCTGTCTGACTTGTGACGGTCTGGGGGGGGGGAGTCTTCAGTGTTTGAAGTCGTAGCCTCAACATAAGAAGACTTTCGAACGGCAGGTGTTTTTGAAAGATCTCTACATCAGAGATCTACCTGTTGAGATCTGTTGAGAGTTGCCTGTCGGGATCCTCAGCCACCCACCACAAGGTCCCTCAACCTAAATTCCAAACCCTCATATACCCTTCATATAACTCTTATAGAACTTCTGTTGAACCCCCCCTTTAGAAGCCCTATAGACTATAGAATATAGACCTTCCATAAGACTCTTCTAGAACGCCCAGCAAGGTACCAGCTGACTTTGCCAGATGCTTCCCGTCCGGAGCTTCTGAAGGACAGCGTTGGACCCTAAACCCTAAACCTTATGGGAGTGTTAGGCTGTAGGGTTGCGGAGGTGCATAGGTGCCATGGTGAGCTACACGGGTTTAGGGTTGAGGGTTTAGGGCTCAAGAACTGCCAGCCTGCCTGATAGGACTGCGCAGGGGTGTCCGTGTAAGCAACATGCCTCAGCAAACTCCCGGCCATTTGCAAGCCGCAACGCGATTGGCAATGTGAGAGACACAAACATTGGTGCTGTAGTTGTGCTCATGTAGGTAGGGTTCAATCATATTTCTCTGCCCCTGATAATACCATCCCCCCCCGCAATATTTCACTTTCGCGATAGTAGACCGTATGAGGGTGGGGGGGATGCTTAACTGTTTAACTGGTTCAGATTAGCGCGCGGGAAGGTGGCGCTTAATGTCGACGTTTCGGAGGGTCTCATGGTCCCTAGGGGCCCAAATAGCCCCAGAATCCCATAGAGTTTAGGGTTTAGGGTTTACGGTTAGGGAGTTCTTCTTGTCCAAGCGAGCGAGCGAGCAAGTGCTCCTGCTAAGATTTACTGTCGGGACCAAAATGCAGAGTTGTCAACAACGGAGAACCAAATCTATCAGAGATAGTTGAAGGGATTCTGTCGAGCAGGGACCTACATCATTTCCAAAAAAAATGTTCAGGTCTATTTGAGGTACGCTACACCATAGCTATATATCAGCAGGAATGTATGACCATAACATTCGTCAAATTTGGGCTTCTGCACGAGTGGCTGACCAGCGCGGGGTTTGCAATGTATCCTCGCAGTTGTTCCTTTATTCCCCTAATAAGCCCTAAACCCTAAACCCTAAACCCCTAAACCCTTACACCTAAGCCCTGAACTAGGCGGGCAAGGAGAGCCTGTCATGGAACGACCTGAAGCTGTACTTGTCTTCTGCACTGGGCATTCATGAGGGCATATGGAAGATTTGGTTACTACAGACATCCTTTTACAGTTCCCAACTATTCTTCTGATCTACCCACAGTATTATTTAGTTGTTGAGGCCCTCAAAATAATGTGGCCTCGGCGAACTTGGATACGTATAGGGATTGCAAAGGGGTTATGTGTGTTGAGACTTATATGCGGCAGGATGCTGTGGGCATAGGTTTGAGAAACTCTTAGGTGATTATGTTGTCAAGTAATTACTCTAAGGTTCATGGAATTTTTTACAGAAGCCCTGCAAAGTCTACGACTGGGTCTCCACAGTTCCCCTGCGTTCTCCGAAAGATCCTGTTGGCTGTGTGGCGGTTTCTCCATATGCCTGGTGTTTGGATACTTACCGTTGCCAATTCACAATGCAACATGGGCCTTAAGATTGTTCAGCGATATGCTCTTGAGGTTATAGCAGTAATCTTTCGGGCTTCTCCATGTTTGGGGTTGTCGGTCAGGGTTTTTCAGTAGGTGAACTCTGTTCTTCTCAAGTCAATGCTAAAACGGGGGGGGGGGTCTGCTAAACTCATGCCTCAATTAAAGACGCCCAACTTCCTGAAGATGACAGGAGATTGCCTTTCACGTTGCGACACTGGTCAGCCATTTCGCTGGCGTCGTCCTCTTCTGCGCGGTAGCCTACTGGACCCTTAGATGTTGTGATAGAGACCTTCCCTAAATCCTAAACCCTAAATCCTAAACCCTAAACCCTAAACCCTGATAGAGGTGTGAGCCACTTGCTGGTTGCAAGCATGAAATGGAGAAGTGAAGCCCTACAGTAGCCCCTCTATAAGTCTCAACAAAAGGGCTTAGGGTTTAGGGTTTTTGGAAGTTTGGGGTGTGGGGTTTAGAGTTTTGGGGATTTTGGTGTTTAGTGTTTAATTTTCTGTTTCCATGCCATGCCTGCGTGGTCTGCTAACAACCAGCACGTCAAGTGTTGTCAGGTAGCATAACACCCGAATTTTAGCCAGGAAATATCTTAGGGTCTTCAATATTTTCTCATGACAGAGAACATTCGTGCCTTGCACCAACCCTTTGGCAGGGACCTAGAGGCCCTTACATTTATATATGTGTGTGTATATATATATGCTCACCCCCCC